>JAOPUG010000037.1:5412197-5422384 GCA_027564375.1 Micropterix facetella | reverse complement strand
AAGTAATGTAACCATAAATATGAATGTCCCCATGAAAATGAAAAAATATTTTTTTATAATACAAAACAGCTTGACAAATCTAAGCAACATTAAGGTGGATGCCACCCAAAAAATACCCACCGCATAATCAAAATAAAAGATATAATTAGAAATATTTCAATTTAATGTTATATTATAATTATTAAGCATTACGCTATACCTGCAATTAATTCGATATTTGTAGTGTCCAAACAGGATGACAAGTCGGCAACATCGCCACTTGGTAAAACTGTTTCCACATAGAGCTTCACTTGCTTCGTCTTCTATCAACATTGGACGCTTCTGTATTACATGAATGTTATTTCATTGAATTAAATTTTGTTGATTATAAATAAAGAATTTCGTGATCTCATTAAAGGGCCGTCTCCTTAACTTCCAGATCAATTCGTCATCAGTCTTATTTCTCCAGTAATCCGTTACTATTATTACTGCACTTCTTCACCTTCATCACGTGGCAGAAATTCAGCCGATACGGCTAACCATCGGTTCCTCGTTGCTCTGAAATCTTCGACCATGCCAACGAGCAGGTCCGAAGGCATCATTCCTGCAGAGTTCTCTGTAGAGATAATGCTTATATTAGCTTCGTCAATAGTGATGTTATTATAATGACATTAATGGAAGTAAATTCAACACAGATTAACTCTAATACTATCAAATATATATCCTTCGAAGCTGATGTCTGATATGATTTTACGTAGATTGAATTTACAAAACTTTAATGTTATCGTCCGACACATAGCTACAGGACTACTGCCGATCTCATCCCATCATGCCGATTACTGCCGACTACTCTGAGATCATCGGGCACACCAGCGAGTAGTTCGACAGCATCTTTCCTGCAGAGTTTGCATCATATCGATTCAGCTGTCCATTAGCACGTGGCCGTGATATATTCAAAGGTACAATCGATACCATATTTAAAGTGTTAGGAGAAAGCGCTATATTAGAAATAGTTCATGATATTTGATTCGATTGGCCATACTAAACTAATTATACTAGTATGATGATAGGCCCGACCTTGGTCGGTGAATTCCATGCCAGCTCCGTTTGTACTTACTTGAGAGTATACTAGGCTAGCATGAATGTTTCCCTCCACGTGCTTATTGCTATTTAGCCTGGCTTGCATCCTCATTCGATGCTGCACCGTCTAAATTATTTTTGGTATTTCTTGTGAACCAAAATACGAATTTCTTCAACTAGCTTTTTTGAGACAGCTAGTATGGTTTATCCGATCTTCAGTCAATCCAGTCTCTGTTGTACTTCTGGAGAGTTTAGCCGAGGTGGCGAGCATCTGCCTCCACTGAATATTAAGTTTAACGTTTTGTTTTTACGGCAGTCGCTGACCCCATGATAAGGAATGTCCCTCGGAACGTCTGCGATGAACCGCGCAGCCTTAATTTGAATTTATCGCGCCTCCGCGCCCAGAATAAAATACCTCCGCCTTTTTCTCCACCCACCACTCACTGGCCTACTATCCGCCGCTTACTGGTCGGATTAATTACATGAAAAGGCGGAATTTTTCAAAGGCGGTAAGCTAAGCGAAAGGTGATTACAAACCAACCGCAAAGATGATTCGAGACCTTTGAGTTTTGAATGTAAAGGCGGATTCTGAGAGTCAATAGATAAGTAACTAAAATCATAGGATAAACGTCTCTTCGTTTGTTTGACGTCTAGGGTTAGTATACTTAATTCAGGTGAGGATGTAATTGACCCTTTAAAGGCATTCGAACCCTGGTTGAGGCGTGTAAATGTCATTTGTTTTGTATAGTTTAATGATTAATTCTTACTTAATGTAAACTCAAATTACTAGTAAGATTTCGGCTAGTAAGGTTCGCTGGGTTGGTCCCTCTTCATGGAGGCTCCTGAATAGGAGTTGCTCCGCAAGCTGGGACGACCAAAAATACAACGGCAATCATAGCTCAGTCTACACGAAACCATTATTACCCTTTTCGTCTTAACCATTATGTCAGCATAAGGTATCTAACTACCCCCGCTTTCTTAGATGGCATTACGCTTCCAAACTTCCCCAACTATTCGTTGTTGAGCTAGGGCCGGCAGACCGACCACTGCATCAGACTACCATCCATCCGAGGTTTTCACCGAGTATATATGCCACATTACCGGGATATATGCGGATCAGACCAATCAATCATCGAATATATCTGAGAGTAGAGGACCCCTCTTCGGGAAGGTTGCTAATCAAAGGCCGGCATGTCGACCACAGTTCAGATAACCAGGGTCACCCGAGGTATTCTCAAAGATCAGCGGACATGCAGAGCAAGTTCACCGATTTCTTCCCTCTTCGGGGAGGTTGCCAGATGGTAGTTGAGCTGTGATTCGGGCCGACCGTGATACAATGTTTGGCCATTGGGACCCCAGCGGTACGATCCCATTAGACCCCGCTTCACTGAACGTGAGTTATGAGTTATGTATGCACATAATAAGTCGCTGTTATTTTTTTTTTGGTTATGGGCTGCTCAACCTATCTAGTAATACATTATGAGTATCCCGACAATAATCCAGTGATAACTAAAAAAATAACGCAAAAAAACTTATTTTCAACCATCTCAGAGAGCAATAAGGAGACGTCACTCACAAATTGGTACTTTAAAAAGCGTCTAAATCCTGCCTAGTCTTTAAACACACATCCAATACATTTTATATAATATAATACTGTGTTATTTCATTAGAATTACCACAAATCCGAGATAAGAATGATTAATGCACATGAAAAACTGTCAGTAGGTATTCCAGCAACCGCTATCTGCGTCTTCATCAAATACATTTCTTTATGAAAACGCGTATACAGCACTTTATACAGAATCTCACTCAGGCCAGAACAGTGACGTATCTCAAACTATGATATAATAATAGGAATAACAAATGAAAGGAAGGCTATTTATTTCTTTATTAATACAAATGAGTACAAAATACACATTTGAAATAAAGGGGCTATTTGTCATCTTTTGCCAAAGTCAGCAATATCAAGTTAAAATACACCATAACAAACCGAGCAAAACATTATAATTAAATGAATGAATATAATATCAGAACGAATAAACAAATAATATGTAACACATAATAAACTTGCAGAGAGTAGTTGAAAAAGTAAAAAATATTGATAGTTTCAAAACTAGAATTAATATATGGCTATTAGATTTCGAGCGTTCTAGAACAGAGAAAAACCTTAAAATTAGTGTACTTTAATTTGTTTAAAATATTACATATACATTTATGAAAGACGTCAAATAGATCTATTATGGCCAAATCATACAATCATGTAGGATTTTGTTACTATGCACGATAACTCGATTAAAATACGTCCGATTTCAAAAAATCTTGCGGGATTCGATAGTTATGGCCAATGTGCAGATACCAGTAGATTTTGAGTTGTGTACGACCTACGGTTCTTTTGTTTCAAGTCAGTTAGGTTTGCGGCTGCAGCTTCTCTGCCAAAATATCAAAACGAATATATTAAGGCTCATGCGTCTATAAGAGGTATTTTATTGTATTGTGAACCTATTTTATTAATTATTAAAATGTTATGAGTGTCACCACAGTCTTTCATGTAAGTGATTAGAATTTAAGCAGATAGATAGCGATCAAAAAATCTTAAATATTTCTGTTTTAGAATCCGATAACCGAACGAGACGCCGCTAGTGCGTCGACCGAGATTGATGCGGCACGCGGCCTTGACGCAAGCCCCACTTCTTGCATCATCATGTGAGCACCTGATACCGACGCGACGGAATCCGGGCGGTTTTAGATATTGGCCGAAATTTTATAATCCCTGGGGGTTTTCCCCCTGCTAGTTTGACATTTTATATTAATTTAAATGTAATTATTTTTTCCTAGTTTAATTATACGATACGAAATAAAGTAATAGATTAATATGGCATATTAAAACCAAGAACATTTTTCCATGCGCCAACAAAATGAATGAAATCCTTGTCCCAAGTTTTGACATCCTCTTCCTTAGCATTATCACCAAGTAGAATAAACTGCAGGTCCGACACAACTGCTGATATATTATATTTTGAGAATTTCAACTGCAATTGAAATGAGCTGTATCGCTATTACTTGTATTTGGACTATTTTGGACTAGTAAACGAGCCACGTTGATTTCATAGAGGACAAGTTTTACAGCGCAGATGACCACAAAGCGGAAGGCCTAAATTATTATTGTGTCTAAAATAATTTTATTTATTTTTATTAGGCATGATTTTATATTAGAAGATTTAAGTAATGATAATACTGATGGCGTATATTTGGTTCCTAATAGTTCCGTTGCAGGTTGGGCCAGATGGCCACTTTTGTCAACTCAGTTAGCCCAACTCACGGAGAACCCTTATCCGGGAGCCTCCACAAAGAGGGACTAACCCGGGGAAACCGCTGTTCGGCGGATCAGGGGTAATACGGTTTACCGGCCATGTTGCTCAATAGGCAGAGAGGGTCTGGAATTGTATGTTCCCTAAGACGCGGCGGTAGACGTTAACCTGCTGTCGCGTATCCTTAGAAACGATCCGCTGGCCATCCGATCTCGGGTGATAGATGTCGAATAAAGGATGCCTTATATACGCGATATTTTCGGGTCACTGAATCCCGTGTATATTATAGCAGGTACAGACCGCGCAAGCGACTGCAAACCCATACCCAGACGGGAGGATGGAGTAATCCGACCAAATCTTTTAGTCTGTGGACGAAGTCACCCACTGGATGTCTTTTCTCAGCGTCTTGCCAAAAGGGTTGGCCTCTGATGGGCAGTGGTGGAGCATGGTTCGTATGTTGTATACGTCCAAAAGTCTCTGAGTTCATCTCAGTGATATAGCGAGAAGTTCTTTAAAATATCCTGGGTGGTGGGTGAGCCCGTAGCTTAGACAACTACCAATGGTGGTGTAAAGTAAGATTAAAAAACATAATATATTGCCATATTGGAGATTCGTTTACTTATAATCACAAATTGAAAATCGCATATGCTTGAATTTCGCACTTTCACCAACGGGAATAACCTTAATTGTCTGTAGTCGAAGGTTCTCATGAGCAAAATCAAAATGTCAGGAGAGGCATATTAAATCAAGTTACTGTAATTTAATGGGAAACAAAAGTTCAAAATAGTATTAAAATATCACTACACTATTTTATTTTTGTCTAATGTTTGCGGATTACGTCAATATATATATAGTAATACCTACACTACAGATGCAGACAATGAAGATTGGAGAAGACGACATAAATAATTGCTTCGCTAACTGAGGTCTCGGAATAGTTTAACGCTGAGAAATGTTCTATTGTTACAATTTCGATAGCAAAGAATTCAATTCGTTACTCTTATGCAATGCATAATATCCGAAGTAAAGGATTTGGTATTTATATTTGATATGTAGCTGAATTTTCACACCCAGCAAAATTTTGGTATTTCTGATGACGATTTTTAGTAAAGAAATTACTTTCAATTATAGAGCCAACAAAAATAGGGCAACATTATAATTAAATTTTGTAAATTATTTTTTGACCTGTCTCGTTTGTCCTGCCAGGGTGCGGTATGTTTATAATCGTATATGGTCCCGCTACATTTGCACAAGAATCGCGAATCCGGTCGCTCAACAGTCACAGTTGAAAAAGTAGCTGACGGTTGAAAGTTAAATGGCATGCGTCAGCCGAATATCCAGCCTGCGGGACGTGATATTCGGGAATGATAACAATTTGGCGAGCGAACGTGTCGTGATTTATGACCTGTCCACATACTCTACGTATATATACATATCTATGGCCCCGATAAGGGCATATATTCGCAGTCCGAAAGGGGCCTTAAGAATAATTTTGCAGTAAAAAGAGACATTTCATTCAACGCTTTATTGGATTCAATATTTCTTCATTTAGACATTGTGTGACGAGCGCCAGTCTTTTATTGCCAATAAATATATATCCATCTATGGAGTGTATATTCTTACTAAAGAAAATACAAATTTTCGATGCTCGAAGTGATCGCCATTTGGTCATGTTATATGCGATGCAGACGCCACATACCAAGATTACAGAGCAGCACAACGAATGCGAGTGAATAGCTCTCTAACCTGTATATTATACTCAGATGCATTAGGTTTAGATTTAAACCTTCGCAGGAATTTTGTGAAGAATACGAAAACTGTATATTTTTGGAAAGTTTATAGTATAAGCAATAAGAAAACCAATGTTTCCATTTGCCGAAAGTTTTATATGACTGACATCTCGAATTTTAAGAAGTACCTAACTGGTTTAAAAATCAATTTCGATATATATCAGCTTTTGCAAATCATAAAAATGTAATTTTATAGCTAGACATACATGTTAGGGCTAACAAATGCAATGCTACTAGTTGCAGATATGTTGAAACCTAAAGCATTGTTTATGTTATATAATTATTAGTAACATTTATAAAACAAAATGACTTCAATCACGTATTTGTCACTTTCAAATTACTGTAATCACATATTTGTAAATGTGTGACATTACACACACATGTAAATTTTTCTATAATACATTAATGTAGCGGCAGCATATATACAGGGAAGATACACTCAATTGTGTTACTAGGGATAAAAGAAGGCAAGGAATAGCACCAATCTAGTATCAGGTAAGAGACGACACACATATTAAACATATCCCAATGCTTTGCCAGCCTTCCATGCATTAATTGGCGCTGACAATACTGGAAGGTTCGCTAGTATAGGCAAAGCAATCTGGCTGCAAGCTTATATGAAGGCAACTCCAGATGTAATCAGTTCTCTGCAGATGCTTTCAATATACAGAAGTTACCGAAACGATGTTGTCAACTCTTGATAGGTTCGTCTGTTTAGCCTACTCTCCCAAAGGCATTAATATCAATAATATCCCTGAACTGTGATGACATCTATTTTGCCAGTATATGGCAGAAAGTGATAAGCTACCTCCTACACTAGGAGCTCTAAATTAACATATCCTCAGAGTCTATCTCCAAGCTAGAGTGTGGGGACAGGCTAACATTGCTTTGCATGTTTCTCAGCTGGAGCCCTTGGAGAATAGCTACCACAGAGAGTTGGACGGTTAGATGAAACCAACCATGACAGAGGTTCTTCCAGCTCGAAAGGCAATAATTGAGATGATTAGTTATCAATGCAAGAAATACTGTTCTTCTGCAAGATGTTCCTGCCGAAAAAATAAGTTATCCAGTGCGACAGTGACTGTAAAAATGACAAGGATACCCAGAACTAGTATGAAAATGATAATTACAGCGATTATGACGATATGTAGACTGTTTGCTAATTAAAAAAGAAACAATAAAATTGTTGTTATTTTAAGAAAATTTGTATACGAAGCCATACTTCACTAAATAAATAAATGACAATATTTTTTTATTGAATCTAGACTAATCTAGAGTATATTATGATAACATTGCATTTCTCAGGCCTGAAAATGGAGCTGTGAACATTATATTTTTATGTTTTTTAGATTTTAAGTAGGTTATATTTTAAAATCCAAGATGGCCGCCACGTATGACTCGGGGCAAATGTAAACATTATTTATCTTATTGTTTAAGTTATAATCTTACAAAAAATAATATGCCACTGTGAAGCGGCGCTCGCTCTAGACGTAGTCAACCAAATATATTGATTTTAATAACTGCTGCGAAATTGATATGAGCCTTATATTTCACTAATAATATATTCATACTAGAAAGAGTATGAATAAAGGACAGTGTTTATACTGAAAAGTAATAAACACCAGCACGTCTATAAAACAAATATTAAACTTGGGTAAACCGGGGTCAGTTTTAACACGGAACAGCAGTGTCAATGAAAAGAACTCTTTAAATAAAGTAGGTAGACTTACGATATATCGGCAATGAAGGCAGACGTCCAGTGTCCCTTGTTGTTAGAACACTGCAGAATTTGGTTGATTGCTTTTCTACACGGATTAATATGTTTTCAGGCCCCAAAAGTAACCATTTGCTACGTAATCAATAGTTAAATATTGGGATTTCTGGGGTATTTTATATAACTGTTTCTAGTGTATGTGTTTATATAAATATTTGTGTATATTTTAGGGTTGGCTGTGTTTTTTTTATAGAAAACGATGCCTTTTTTACATTTTGGAGTTTACTACTTAATAATCGATTCAATAATGCAACTGGGGCGGGGGAAAACCCAATGGTTTGTCAAACTTCGGCCCATATGATTATTTTCTTGTATGTATGTATAATATAATAATATGTTTAGGGTAGTTTAAAAGAACTACCTGAACTGAGCACGTAAACCACGAGAGATCCATTGAGCAACTCCTGTAATGACTCCCTCAATGACGGGGAATTACTGTGTGGAAGGGGTTCAAATGTTACCTCAGAGATAAATCTCATGACGTCTCAAATATCCATCCGTTTTAATTGCTCTGAGAGAAAAAGTTTTTAAAAACTTTGTTGGTTGATAGTGACCCGTTCGATGTTACTTACAATAAACACGATAAAAGGGAAAACATATGAAATGCAAATAATATTGGGTCCATGAAACCGACGTTTTCTTTAATTTGACACTTTTGAATACACCATTAGAAAAGGATTAACTCTTTGGTTTAATCAAACATATTGTGCTTTATTTTACAAAGACAAATCGTCGATATGAAAGAATCTTTCGTTACTTGCAATAACGCTTATCGAAGCTTACAACCGTAAGACTACCTACGAGGCTTTAGCACTAAATTTTAACCATTTAGGCATGCTAGTGAGAGCGTTCATGGGACATTGCGGCCTTACGATTAGATTCTCAGGGATGGGCTATCGTTCCACTCCCTCTGTATTCATCAAACCTAGCCCCTTGTAAGTTTTTTCTAGAGTTTGTGCGTAAAAGAAGGGTCCGAGTGGCCCTCGGTGACTGCCTCGGTAGCGGAAGACAGCGCTCCTCACCTCGGGCGGCAAAGGGGTTTAGGCTCTTCACATTGGCCATAATTATCGATTGCTGAAAGATTTTTCTAAATTGGACCCAGTTTATCCGACTTATCGTGTTCGAGTTTGTGCGAGCGTTGGGCTATCAGGGGATAATAGATGAGGCGATCATATATTGAGGCGGGGTCCGCACGATCCGCCAGCGAGCAAGTGAGACGCTGATAGCGATCAGTGTCTCGGTCGCTCGCTGGCGGGTTGCGCTATATGATCGCTTCATCGAGTATGTTCTTCTGATAGTTCAGCGCGCCCGCAAAAACATAACTCAATCAATTTTATTTAATTTATTGGAATAAAAATGTATCTTAGGTTGTATAGACCCAAAAATAAACTAGGCTTTGCAAATTGGCCATATCTATCAATTGCTAAAATACTTTTTAAATCGAAAGTAGTTAACACGAGTTATCGTACATAGTAACAAAACTAAACAGGATTTCAATATTTGGCCACTTAGGTGGCCGAATTAATATGAAAATATCTTCTAATCTTCGCAAACTCACCATATTTTAAGCGAAATTTTTTGAAAAATATGTTGTTTTAGGGATATGTTATTTTAAAAAAACATAATACAAAACTCATACAGCCATTTTGTTTCAATTTCATCGACATCCTTCTGCCTATATTACTCATAAGATATATTATTTAATAAATCTTTATTCATACGTAAGTTTAAACATGTATCTAAGTATTAATATAAGATTTTATACCTAGTTGAAATATTTACTTCTCCCCACCCCCTTCCCCGAGGGGAAGAAGTCTTCTTACAATCCTGCGAGGTTTTGTTACTATGCACGAACGAGTATCTAATTTTATTTATCTAACACATGAGATGACGAGGCGTGGGCTCGCGTCACACTAGTCGCCCGGCGTTGCCCATTGCAGCGCTTCGTCTCGCTCGCGCGCGGGCTCCTGGGCGTGGCAAATGACGTAATCATGTGTAAACACACCGCCCCAGCGCGTATATTCACCTGATACTTCAGCGCTCGCCCAGTCATACGTCAATTAATTGTATTATTTTATTTATTACAATAAAAAACAAACTGTAAGACTTACATATATGAAAATTAGCTGAGCTCTGCGCATTAGTCATAACTATTGATTGCTGAAAGATTTT
Source organism: Micropterix facetella (assembly GCA_027564375.1). Lineage (NCBI taxonomy): Eukaryota > Metazoa > Arthropoda > Insecta > Lepidoptera > Micropterigidae > Micropterix > Micropterix facetella. The sequence continues at coordinate 5,412,281 of JAOPUG010000037.1, read as the reverse complement.
TCTAAATCAGACGTTTACTCGAGTTATCGTGCATACTAACATTTTTCGCGCACGATTTCAAGACTTGGCCACTCTGGTGGCCGA
>JAOPUG010000037.1:5351840-5363685 GCA_027564375.1 Micropterix facetella | reverse complement strand
GATCGCCTTGTTCGGTGTACTTGTTGCGTTGACACTCTGTTACGTTGGAATTGAATAAATATCAGACAACATTTTAGGTATAACTGCCTGACATCGAGTACACCAAACTCTTTAAAAAGTTTTATCGATGAGTATCTGTACGGTTTACGGTTGATAATTTTGATTATCAGCTTCTTTGCTACCTCTACTGGATAAATAATCGTTTTAGAATTAACGTGATATTTCATGCGTAAAAATGCTAATATTAAATATGACTTTGCAAAAGGTAGGGAGAGAGAAAGAGGGTGGATCCCGTTGTGTACCAGGCCGCCCAGAAAGTTTTGAAAAAAAAAGTGTTTTTCCATGACACTGGCCAGTTGTTATTAAGTTTTAAAATAGGGCTTTTTCGACGGTGTTCTGCATACACATGCCATCCCTAAATGGGTTAAATTTGATTCAACCCTAGAACCATCACCAAAATTATACGTGCTTATTATTAACGGACGTCAAATTTACGTATATATTGGTAATCACAAGTTAAGGTCGAACAAATAAAAATATTTAATTTTTCGTTTTACTAAATTATTTGTATATTTAATTATAAAAACAACGGTAAAATATCAAATATGGGATGACAAAACGCATTCATATAAAACAAGTAAAAATTACTAGTCGTTCCATTTTATAATTCATTACTATAACTTGCACACATTTGCATTTGGTGCTCACCAAATTAAAAAAAATTACACGCAAAACAAATTGCCGTTTTCATCCGTTTTTTGATGTATGACAAATTCCACAATAGATTCTTCTTCCCAGATTTGTTAATCGCCGAAGGATCCGGGTTTGTCGTTGAGCAATTCAGCAATTGTGATCTCAATTTGGTTAGCGGTTGAGGACCTTTTCAAACCCGTTCAATACAATTGTGTGGTCGCTTTGGTCGAAAATATGTTATAAACTAAATAACTGATTTGGATTAGCCCAACCTTACACGATTGCGCGTTTGAAGTGCTGTTGAAGTGGCATTGAGTTTAATACACACATCAGTCGAGAAACAGGCAATGAACCATACGGTGCGGCGTGTTTTTGCTACCTTACCTGTTACTGCATGTGAGTCAATATTAATAATTCTTTATGTGTTTTTTGTTATATTTTATTTAGAAACATTAGCCTGTTGATTATTTTAAGGCATTTAAACTAACTGAAGTCGACTTTACAGATAAAAAAGTGTAACTAACTTTTCTGAAACAATTGTGTGGTTTGGGGCCGAAGTATATTCGTATTCAAAATAAATCACTGAGATCATCGTCACTGATTTATATATAAATGGCATTTCAACTAGATAAATCTATTATTTCAGACGTCCTAGACGGATCTGATATTAAAGGAAGCGAAAGGTAGAAGCAGCGATACCAGGAGATCAACACACAGTGTCTTCATATTCGTCATCATCGTCTGAATCTTCGAGTGGCGGTGAGGATGATGACCAGCCATTATGTACATTTGCATGGAAGAAGAATAGATTCGCAAGTAAAGCGGTCCCCGATATTCCAGTACCCATAGGAACATTACAGTTAAGACACAGGTTTCCTGTCCTGCCATTGTTAAAAATTACAATACTTACATGGGAGAGTTGACATCTGCGATCAGATGATGGAAACGTGCCGCACTTGGATAAAATCAAAGAAATGGATACTCAAGGTGATCCTACACTTGTATGACCTAGCCATTGTCAACTCATGGTTGAAATATAGATCGAACTGTAAGGCAAATAAAGTAAAGTCAAAGGACGTCATGAAATTTCGCCTCTATCAGCGAGTATTTACTTGCCGGTCTTCCAAGGAAAAGGACCAAAGATCAACCTGAGTTTGCCTAACAGCTGAAATCACCACGAACCATTGCCGACGTGACAAACAAAAAGATGGATACAATCACTGGCCAATTGTCGATACTTTAAGATAGCCTCGCTCCTGTCCTAAACAGCCGAGCTCTGAAATTCAATAGCATATCCCGATGTTGCTGCACAAAATGTGATATGTATTTGCGCATCACTAAGGATAAGAATTGTTTCTATAATTTCCACAATGTAGACTAAGATACCTTCATGATTTTACACTAAAATTTGAGAATGAATCATTATTTGGTGTTATATCATGTTGCATATGTACTTATTAAGCCCTAGATGCTACAATTGTGACACTCACAGTGTAGCGGTTAAATTTACATCTCACAATGAAACAAATGTACGTGTAAGTGTTTTCCAAGATGGCGACCGGGAAATTGGAAAATGCCTCCAAATTTGTTTTCTGGTCACCTTTTTTACCTACTAAGACAGCATTTTATTTTGACAAGCTTCGCCGTAAGTTAGGCGCTTGTTTGAAAGGGCAAATCTGTATATTTGCCAATATTCTGTAAGTTGCTCTTGCACTTTGAGATAAAAAAAATATCTACTGACAGGGGTTTTGTTTTGATTTATATTATTGTGATAATATATATAACGTATGAATTTAATACAGCTATATAGGGCCCAAATATTTGAAATTGGTTCTTCTCTTGTTTGGCCATCATCAAATCTAATGGAATTGATTAAAAAAATTGAATTTGTCTTTGCGCATCGTTGCTTTATATGTGAAACCAGAATACGATGGATTAAACATAAGATCTGCTGATAAATGGTTATTCTTTAGTGCTGCCGACAAAATAAGTAAATCTAGTAACGCCTCCAATTCTGGTAGTGTAACAGCGGCGACTGTAGCTTTTTGTTTATATTTGCTGCACAGTTACACTATTTTTCATGTTTATATACAAGTATACAATTCAATATATCCTCGTTTACAAACAAATCGAAAATGACAATTGGTTCTCTTGATTTTATAGCGGAAATAGATCGTCTCTTTTTTATGAAAGTCTCTTTATGATACCTTTTTGCTCCGTTATAAACAGGTTCATTTTATAATTTATATCTATTTATACCCTAAAGAAGTTCTACATCAAAATGAATTTTGAGGTTTTCTAACCCTGCTCGGTTAACTGGATATTTGCTCTTTTTAGGCCTTTTGATATTTGATAGTCCCACTTCCATGGAAGTAGAATGATTGGCAGTTTTTAGATTTTGCCCTTCAACCTCATCCAGATTTTCCTGATCTGGTACAAAATCTGGATCACTAAAACTGATATCACCGTCTGTGGTGTCTATTTCTACGCAATCTTCTATTTCACTGCGAGAATATTAACCACTACCATTTAAAATTCTACCTAACGCTTTGTCAGTATAGTGGCATTTTATTTTCTATGCCACCCTCGTTACCGCTATTACAAATATATACCGTTTTTCCTCATAATTACTTCTAAATATCACCCGATTTTTTTGCTGTATTACTAACGTTCTGTAAATTTGCGTGCACTCGCTTACAAATTGCAATATTAACTGATAAATATACAAAACGATTTGCCTGTCTAGCCTTTTACTTCGGCCACCATAGTGGCCAAGTCTTGAAATTGTGCACGAAAAATGTTAGTATGAACCATAACTCAAGTAAACTGCATCCGATTTAGAAAAATCTTTTGACAATCGATAGTTACGGCTAATGCGCAGAGTCCAGTGAAATATCGTTCATGTACGTCATACGGTTTGTGATTCGGCGGTGCGTTTACTGTGCGCGACACATTTAGTTATATCAAACGGAGCAGTTGGAATTGAATCCGCTAAAGGTTACACCCTTTTTATTACAGCTTTATTACTTTTATATAAATATATGTACTCTACTACTTTACCTTTTTATTACTTTTATAATAAATATATGTACTCTACTACTTTACGAGGGCCTGATACTTCGCTGGATCTACAATGTGAGATGCATGGAATGGGAATATCACAATGCCAATTCAATCAATACAATAAAATATTTTTTAGAAAATAGATTTCAAAATTTTGCGATACAGCTTTCAGTAATTTTGACATGGCAATTTTAAGATGACATTCTAAAGAACAATGCGTACCATGTCGAAAGAACAAATAAATACCTAAGTATTTTTTAAAAACTATTACTTCAGCCACCCCTGCGCGAAAAATGTTACTAAGCATGATAACTTGGGTAACCTGCGTCTGATTTAGAAGCTTGGCAGGGAAAGTACCCACGGGTTTGTCAAACTTCGGCCCATATAATAGAAGACCGTGAATATAATTTTTCTTTTGTTAATTATCGTGATTGTTATTGTTGGTCATTTTTTTCGGAAAATGGATGATTATAAAAATACCATATAATCAAAACTTCGTTTTTACGCTCTCTCAGTGACGTAATTCATAAAACCGAGAACTGACGTATTGCTTCAATAAATTCCTCCATCTTATCTGCAAAATATCCTCCGAACCGCAGATTTGTTGACATTAAAATGAAGATTAGTTATTACGTGGTGATTAGGAGCTCATATCAGCGAGAGTGAAAATCGAAGAAGTCTACTTATGTATCAGCTATCAAACTCGAATCTTATAAGCTCTTATTGTATTGACGGGCGTAAGTAATTTTCGATCGCCATCAGAATCTATCGACTGCTTTTCAAATCACTTACAAGAAAGCTTGGGCATAGTTAAGTGACATTCGATAGATAGCGAAATATAATAGGATGAAAGAAAGATTGCATTCACTGCAAACTAACACTTCGATTTCCTATGGGCGGAGTCGAAATGTTTATCAGTTATTCTTTCCCGGTGGTTTTTTTTTTGAGTTATTAATTTTAGATCTAAAAGTTCTCGAATGTTTTGCACCCTTCAGTTTTGCACAGTTTTGCACTGCTATATTGCTTTTAATATCCCATACTATCACGTATACATAGAAGCCGCGCGATTGTATGTGCACATCTATACAACAAAAGATACAATAATATCTTTACGTTAATACAATGGATTATGCACGGTCTACTAACTTTGGCGAACGAAGAAAAAGTGACCACCCTTTGATAGTTGTTACAGAAGAAAACGTATTGGCAGTGAAAAATCATATTGAAAGGAATAGGCGAATTGCGTATGAAGAGCATCTTCGCTTGAATAGTATCGTTTTGCGCTGGGTACCGAGGATCAGCAGCGTGCTCGTGTGGAAAGGTACCGTGACATGATAGCTACATTTGAAGCAAACGCATCTCGGCGCTAATATGAATAATTAAGAATAAACAAACATATTTTTAGCACTCGACGTTTCGGAGATGTCGCAACTGCCGTTGTCCAGGATAGACTAAATTGGTGTCAGTCTTCATCCGTTCTTCTTCATGTAGGCGGGAAACTGATTCTGATACTATGTAGATTATAACGGTGGTGGGATGACAGGTATATTGTGTCACGTCCTTGCGTTCAGCAATGGGTGTTGAGAACATTTTTAAAAACGTCGGGTGCTAAAAAACTTGACGCGGTAAATTCTTTTTAATCATTTGTTTTATTTATAATCATTATTCATAATATTCATATTTTATTTATAAACATCATTATTTTTATATTTTATTTATAATCATCTCGATGCGTTTGACATTATTACTGGTGATGAATCTTTTATCTATCGTTATGATAGATAGATCTAATATACCAGAAATTAATTATTAGTCGACCGTTTGGTTGTTTGAACCAATAAAAAACTGGATGCCTACTAAAGTTCAGCGATATAAAAGCGCGTGAAAGAATTTGACCGCAATTTTTTTCACTCTGATGCGTAAATTATACAGAGGCGGCGTAAGGTGAAGACACGACGCAAATGCGGCGCAGTCGTGGAACGGATAAGGCACGGACGGGACATTAAATTATATAGAGGAGGCGAAGATAAGGCAAGATGTCAGACTGACTTTGTTGCGATAGCATGTCTTCTTTAGAAAACGAAGATGCTCTTGCTTTGCTGCAACTTATTAATGTATAGAGACATAGAAGATATTGCGTGCACCCTGTATGAAAATTGGCACAAGAACATAGACACAGGAGCATAGGATATTGTATTCAATGTCGTCAGGCATTTTACGTTTCGGTAAATACTGATCGTACTGTATAACAAGCGGCGTGCTTCTTGCGCGTCGCTCCGATCGAGAATAGTAGAGCCAGCGAAGCGGCATGCCTGAGCCGCGTCTCTTGTGTATAATTCACAAGTTATGAAGCGGCACTGCGCCTGCGCCTCGCCTGCGCCGTGCCTCCGCCTTACTCCGCTTCTGTATAATTTACGCATGAGGGGGACAAGATATTGTATCTGTGCCTCTATGAAATCAATCAACCATTAACGACGAATGCATGTTACTAAATGCTTGCCAGGTGTTTTTACTGCTGGAAGCATCAGTAAAAATGCACGGCACGGGCCTCCGTGGGCTGCTGCTTCACCACGACAATGCGCACCCGCACTCGTCGATCACAACGGGTGACTTTCTTGTCAGCACACCGGACGAACTTATAGGTCGTTACTTTCCCGATTGGGCACCTTGTGACTTATCTTTTTATCCCACAAATTAAAAGAGGTGTCAGTTGCAGACTGAAAGAAATACTTCGAAAATTAGTTTAGACGCATGAAACTTTATATAGACGCTGGAGGAGAGTTCTTTGATAAGATAAAATTATAATGTTTAACACGTAAAAAATGTTTTTTATTTTTACAAAACTTTCTGAGTTTCCCCCGCACATACTTTTGCGGAAAATGGCACAGGCTTCTGGCGAGGCGGGGCGTTCTAACGAGAAATTGGTTGTTAAACCCTCACACATAACGAGTGAAGAAATAAAAGGGATGGGGGCGGAGTAAGGGCTTGACGTATTAAACGGTCTCCGCTCAACAGGCCTTGCAGGCGCGATATTTCACGACGACCGCGACAGCAGTAATGTCGGCCGACTTAAAACTCAACGCCGCCACCGCGGACTTGATACAATTAACGATATAAAATATGGGCGCCGACCGCGCCGCGTTCCGCCCTAAGGCTTTTACTAGCAGCGCCTCTCGCCACTTATTACGATATACCGACGACGTCTCGTGTTTTATAATTTGCCAAGTCGATTACTTCATTTATCTACTCATTGTATTGTATGAAGTGAGGCAGTACTTTTTGTAAAAATTGATACGAGGTCCGTACCAGCGGTTTTTTGATATGAGTCTAAAATATCATTTTGGATTTATTTGTAGTTTTCGTGAATATATTTTATAAAATATCTAGGTGTAACCATTATTTCGCTATTTTACGTAATATTTTGGAAAAATTTTTGAAGGATACAGTGAATACCTTTTAGGCAAGTTTGAGGTTATTTTGAGGACAGAATTTCAGATATTATAAAGATAAAAACATGTATCAATTTCTCTCGTATTCATCGATATATTTCCGCTTATTACAAACTTTTAAATAAATAAAACCTTATTACAAACTTATTACAAACTCTTATACATATGTAGATAAGAATAAAACCTTATTACAAACTCTTATTACAAACTTTTAAAGAAATAAAACCTTTATTTAACTGTTTATATAAAGTACTTTGGACGTTTACTTTAAAAAATAACTTCAGGCATTTATTTTGATTAGGCCATATGTTGTTTTGGCGTTTTTGCATGTATCCATTTTTTAATTAACACTTTAACAGCCAATCACGAGCTGGATACGTGACATGTTTTTAACCCATGCATTTTAAATCACATCAACTATGGTACGCCGGCGTTTTTTTGGCTTTATTTTGAGATTTAATAAAAAATACCTGTTATACTTATAGGCAAAATTGTTTTTACATTTGTAATATTATGAACAGTGTTTTGAGAATATAAACAAAAAATCTTATATCGTATATTGGTTTCTTATTAGAAAATCAACCTAAAATTACCTGTTTTTGGACAAATAAAGAGTCCAACATTTTTTTATGTTTTTATGTTTTTATAGTCCTATTCGGTGTGGTTTTTTTTGGTAGCAGGTGTAATAACATAATGGTACGTTGCAATCTAGGATCTCCATAGGGAGCGCGCAAGAATGATGCAATCGCAGGAGCTCCAACCATTAGGGGAGTCGGTCTGCTACTGCAATGAAGGTGGACGAAGGGTCCAGACCATCAGCATCCAACGGAAGAAGCCAGGACACCCTAAACAGCCCGAGTACCCACAAATAGAGTGGATTACGCACGCGGCCGTGTACCACAGGTACTGGAAGTTGGCTAAAGTGCACTTCAAATATGATTTCATCGACAACGAGTTCGATCACAACTGCGATGTTTACGATATGTTATGTTTTCAAGAAGATTTGAAGCCAGTAAATGCGCAGTTGCGCGATTTATTCACGAGCCGTTCCCAGAAAAGGACACAGTCAAATCTGAGCTCTGTCCTAACTGCTTGGACTTTTCTGCAAGCATCGACGGGTGCCACCTATGGATAGATGCAACGGATACCGGTACCTACTCTGCGTATCTTACTTATTTGCTCAAGCTAGGTCCTACCGAGGATAGTAAAATATCGAGTAGTATCTGATGATACTTAATTTGATTAATCACACCCACTGCGGTCGCGACAGCCGTGTCAGCCTACGAGTATTAACGTGAAAACGTTTTTTAAAATGCTTCCATACTAAGGTCCCGCCAGAGTTAGCGATGAAACGCTTTTGTTGTCGCCAAAAATTTTGATATATCTAGTGAAAATTGTAAGAACTTGTTCTTTTGAGTGTATTAAGAATTTCTACAATAATATAAATATATATAGTAACACTAGAATTCAACATTTCACACGCAAAAAATAATAATTAAATTAATTTCCTACAAATATAATAGTCATATAGTTTGCAAGAACAATCAATATTTTATTATTACTATTAACACTAAGATGACACTATTATTACCGGTGAATTATTCTTTATTATTTAATTATCAACTATTTGTGATATTATTTAGAAATTCATCGCTGTCACGATCATTACTAATATTATTAAGACCACTTTTAAGCTTGCATACTTCTAAACTTCATCTGAACGCCTTGAATGCCGCATATTATGTAATCAAAATAAGGGTGAAATTTTGGACATTGAGAAAATCGAAGAAATTAATAACAATAAGAGCCCTGTTTCTGGATACACTGACAATCCATCCTTTTGCAAAACCTACCTTGATCAGATGCAAATAAATTTATTTTGTATCAATATTAAGAGTATTCGTAAAAAAATAGATCAACTGTTATTGTTACTAGAAGATTTACGCGTTTCATTCGTTATTATATGTTTAACAGGAATCTGGTTAAGTTCGATTATTCACCCTTACAACTATCTGGCTATAATGTGTACTATTCTAAAATTAATAAGCGACAAAACGACGGTGTGGTATTATACGTGAATAATATATTATCACATAAAACTACTGAAATTACATTGGAAAGCAGTAACTGCTTAAATATAAATGATGATATTAACATAATTTCAATTTACAGAATACCATCTGCTACGGATATTACACATTTTATAGATTCTGTCCCATATTCTAAAATAATCAAAAATATATAAGAATATTTTTATAGTAGGAGATATGAACATTGATATAAGTAAAAGCGTAATTGATATAGTTGGCAAAATCTAACGTAAAAGTAATTAATAACCGACCAATAAAAATTCTAATTTCTTGTAGTAGTTGCTTGGATCAGCTGCTAGCGAAAAGTATACTACAATATATCTCGGCTGTATACAATACAGCAATCAGTGACAACTATGCCATAATTTTTTGGAATTAATTACAATACCCATAAAAGACATAAAAAATCTAATACACTTTATCTGAAGCGAATCATGGGACTCAGTATTAAAGAAAGACGACGTTGATAAGGCAACCGAAAACTTTATCACAACCATTAAAGTTTATATTGAAAAGTGCATCACAGTGACACAATAACCCATCCCACATTTTTTTTATGTAGGATGGTTCGATGTATTCGAAATAGGGACAAATTTCACAAAGAAGTATTAAAAAATGCCATGGATGAAGATTTAAAAGAGCATTATACGAAATATAAAAACTGGTGTCATTTGATTATAAAAAAATCGAAAATCCTCTAATCGGTAAATTCACTCTGCGTTACCAAAGAATTAGCCATAACTCCGTAACGAAAAGGATTACACGAGTTATATATGCGTCTTAGTGTGAATATTGAGATGCTCTAAAAGGCTAGGTAAGCAGGAAAAAATAAGTTGTCGAGTGAAAAGTTGTGCCGTGTGACAGTTTATAAAACGTTCTAAAATGTCATGTTTCAGGTAATGCCGCGCAATTACAAAAGTATTGAGCGCCAAAGGCAGCGGGTAAGGGCTCGAGCACTCGGCCGATTCGTACCGAATCAAACGAATGCCAGAACTTATGAACAGAACGTGTAAGGCGCCTTCGTGAGCGCCGTAGACTTGAAGCGTTGGGCGCTTTTGTAGGTCCACCGATTGCGTCGATCGGTACAGAGGCTAGGATAACTGAAATTAACTCGAACTATGAAGACCCAATACAAACGAAAACGAAGCAAATAAATAATATTACATTTCATAAATAATGAATGTATTTAAGATTAACCGGGAGAAATATAAATAACACATTCATAAAAAAGGTGAGTTTAATTTCTTATCAGGGAATGCAAAGCAATTGTTTTACTTCAATGGTCTCATCGTGTTTCTAAGAATTGAATGAAATGCTCACACTGCAAAATCTTGAAGCTGGTATTTTGTGCTCTGGGAGCATTTCGTCCCAATGCATCAATCGACAGCATAGTCCTTTTGTAAAAGATAGGCTACCAACGTTTGTAATATAAGGTCATTACCTATGAAATTGCCATTCTATATCAAAAATAAAAACGATTTCTTTTTGGAAATAATAAATTTTATCAATCGAAGTAACAATGTTATCGATGCACTTCTATCATTTTATGGGAAGTTCATTGATTTCCCTTGCTAAAAAAATCTGGGAGCGAGACTCAATGAATTCTTTGAAGGCAGTTATGATTGCAACATAGGATTTTTCCCCCTAATAATAAGTTGTCTAAATTCCGAAAAAAAATTAAATTATTTGGGGCAAGGTCTGGAGAGTAAGGTGGGTGACGAAGAGTTTCCAGTCACAACTCCTATAATTTGGCAACCGTCTGTTGTGCAGTGTGTGGTCGAGCATTGTCATAAAAGGGGCAGTGGGCTATAGCAATTGACCAGACTTGGTTGTTGAATGCTGAGCTTTTCCGTCATCGTTTCCAATTGTTGACAATACACATCTGCAGTAATTGTCTGGCATGACCTCCATAAGCTGTAGTGCATAACACCAGCACAGGTCCACCGAACACTCATTAGTATCTTCTTTAAAGTTAACTTTCACTTGGGGCAAGTTTTGGCCGATTCTCAAGGTTTAGCCATCGTGATGAACTTTTCCGATTATCATATAAGATCCATATTTCATCATAAATAACGATACGATTCAGAATCCCCTCGTTATTGTGTAACGTAACGCAGCACTCGACGCATATGTATATACTGAAGAGCTTCACTCATGCGACACCCACTTTTCGAGTTTCTTCACATCCCCAATTTGACGCAAGTGAATGTTTTGTTACTTACACCGAAGGCTGCTGCTAACTCTGACGTGGTTTGTGATGGTTTCGCTTTCACTATCGTTTTTAATTCTTCATTCGTTTCCGACCATCCACGGGGCTCGTTCTTTTAATCAAAATTTCCATAACGGAAACATTGGAACAAAAACGCACCGTGCGTTCATTAGTGGTGACTAACCCCAATATAACATTGATTCTTCAATCTGCATCTGCAGCGCTGGTGCCGTATTTTAACTTTTCCATAGTCGTGAACAAAACCATATCAGAGCAAAATCAAATGACGCGAAAACATATGAATAACTAATTTCGAAACAGAATTTCACTAGCTTTAATTT
>JAOPUG010000037.1:5233726-5246260 GCA_027564375.1 Micropterix facetella | reverse complement strand
CTGCGTATAAACCAAGAAGAGCTATTATGTCCTCTTAAAGTCAATATTGCAGCGTTTACGGAGAAAAAGTGATTGGCCCATATTGTTACGCGGACGGGGTCAGCAACAATGTTGCGGTGACTGGAGAGCGCTACAGAACCATGATCGACAACTTATTGGTATCGCAAATTCACGAATTAGGTTTGGAAAACATGTGGTTCCAGGAGAACACGAAAGGCAGTGGGTATTATACTAAAGCAAGCGTTTCCCGACCACTTAATCTCTCATTTTGGCGATTTACACTGGCGCGCAAGATCGTCCGATTTGTTTGTTCCAGACTTCTTTCTCCGGGGCTATTTGAAGTCATGTATATATGTATGTCAACATGGCACTAGCCCTTACAAACTTAAAAGAGACCATCCGTCTGAAATAGAGGTTATAGCCAGAAGTTTTGATAAAAGTGATTGAAAATGCTATGAAACGAGCCTAAATGTGCATCAACTCTGGTGGCGATCATTTGAGCGATATTATCAGCACTTAACGGAAAAATTTAAATGCCTAAATAATCAACAAACAGAAACACTTATTTTTATTTTCCAACCAAAGTTACTGTCTTAAGAAATCGAGTGTTTATTACTTCGGCCCACCCTGCCAGCGGGCGAAGTCTTAGAATCGTGAGAACGCATAAAAAGACTTTTCTCGACGTTCCATATGCAGACAGAAATACACTTTTTTTGTGGTTTAGATGGACTCTATAACATGGGATTAAAACCAACGAAAAACTTGTCTCGACGCTTCACATGTCCTAGAATCAATTTAACCAGAAAGAAATAAATGTCCAGCTGTCTGCTGACATCATAAGCGAGTAGGCGGAATCTACAGTTGACAAAGCTTTGAGATAAATGGCAAAAAGTAAATTTTTAAAATTTTATCATTATGCGGTATGACACCGTGGATATTTTGAATTATAGGGATGATTTTAGTTGTGTTTTACATAGAAATAATCAAAATCCCCAAATATATTGAAAATGAAGAAATTGTGGCTAACAAAATAGATGCCGCCCTTTTGCTTTGAATTCGAATAAATCAATTGAACATTAAATACAGTTAAAAAGGCGGCATCTTGAAAAATTTGAATGATGAAAGATTCCATACAAAAAATTAAATGAAACAGAAGATAATATTATAAGAAAATGTTTAAAACTAAAGAAAATGTTTAGACGAAAATCAAAACACAATATTCTCACGCTGGCCAGGTAAACCAAGAAGAATGCGCCAAATACTCGTGAATTGATGCCCAATAACTGAATAACCAGTGGTCGGCTATGTCTATGCATTAATCCGGGCTGCGTTCAAACAATAAAGGCGCATCTACAAAATAAGAGTAATAAGGATTTTTGCTCGTCATCAGTACGAAATATCTATAGATGCCGCCTTTTTCATATCTCAAAAACATAGTTAAGGAGCAGATATCGCCTTCTTACGTACGCAGGAAAGTTGAAAATTTTGTACCGACTCCAACGATACCAAAAACTCAAAATTTATTTTTTTTGTAGATGCCGACTTCTTGCTTATGACGGCAGTCTGGATGTTTGGATGTTACTATACACTCGAGTAAACTACCTACGTCCGTTTTAAACATTTCGTTCCAAATTTATTTATGGCCAATGCGCAGAACCCAGTTAATTTTGTGGTATGTACGACCTAATTATTCTAGATTTTTTTTAAATTTATTTAATTAAATGATGGCCGTTAGTACCCTCTATCGGCCCATGAAGGAACCACCTGGCCTCGGAAAGTTGGAATGTCACGAATCATTATTCGGGTTGGCTCTGTGTGACTACAATCTATTTTACTTGTAATACGACATGTATTGACCGCCTGAATGTTTATAATGAACTGCTTAAATTGAGGCCGCTAACATGGACTTTTTTCTCCCTGACATAGACCCCCTACAATTCGAAACTGATCCCTGGGTTCGATATAGACCACTTTGGGAATCGCTGGTCTAAATCGAGATACATTTGTAAATAGATGTGTGCAGTTATATTCACTAGCCATTTTCAATAACACTGTTATCTGCCAAGGCAGTCACATTGCAAATATCATTCTCATTTAATTTACTTGTTATTTTTTGTACTGCAGTATGTCACGAAGTAGTGGTATGTCACAAAGTAGTATTCGACTCGGCTGCTAGATGACGTAAAAAAGTTATTTAACATTTTTATAGCTTAAAATGGAATAAACGGTGGAAATTGCCAAAAGAAAAGATGTTGGCCATGATTAGACGCATAAATGAGGTACATGTCGCTCGGGCTCAATCCATCTATTTAGACTAAAATGACGAGGTCATAAGTTATACATAAGTACCAGAAAATAATCATATGAACCGAAGTTTGACAAACCCTTGGGTTTTCCCCCTGCTAAGTTTTGGTTATTTATATATTTAATTAATCACTTCGAGAAACATACAGTGCATTCAATAATCTGGCGGGTTACACGAGTACATAATTATACAGAAAAAAAACGTTCGTCCGATAATCGTTTACTGCCATAGTAACAGTTTTAAATAATATTAGCATATTTAAATTAAAAATTACAAATTAAAATAAATATTGGAAGTCGCGGAGACTTGGAAGTGATTAGGAAGAGGAGTTAAACGATGGTATATGGGTATATAGATATATAATACAGATGCACCGTATAACACAGATATTTGTACCAACTAGAATTAGTAGCGGCAGTAAACGAAAGTTACTGTCGACTGTGCGATATATAGTATGTATATAGATATATAGCACATTAATACATAAAAGTGTTGTGTAATTTATTTCGAGATCGTAATTCTTGATATCAGCATCTAAACAGTGACCCGTCTCAATTGCCAAGATTCGCAGCATTAGAGTTAAGTCCAGCGGCGATCGTAAACGAAAAGTGCAACGTGGATAATGTTACCTACTCCTATTTCCTCTCCAGGGGAAGATAGACAGACAGAGTGAAAGAGAAGGAGATAGAGAGAGAGAAATGTGATGTGTCGTCTCTGTCTCTCCCGATGACATGTCTGTTTACTATACAGGTTTCATTACGCTTCTTGCGTCTCATTCTCTTTATAGACCTAATTTACATTTTATTACGCCCGGAATGAAGCTATGTGAATGGTGCAGCTCGAGTGGAACTCATCTATCGTGTATCGCTCCCACTCTGGAAGTACAAAAAAAAAACAAGTAAACTGAATGAGAATTTAGTAGGATATTTGCAATGCGACTGTCTTTGCAGATGACAGCGTTCCCGAAAATGACAAGTGAATATAACTGCACACATAGGGTCTTTCAATAGAGATGCTCGGAATTTGTTAGGTTATAGCAGCCATGTTGTTAAAACAACATCTGTCAAATTTATTGTGAATTCTTCAGTAGTGTATGGCAATTTAGCAAATCACAATGGAAAGCTACAGCGCCAAACAAAATATGCAAATCATTAAAAAAATTATTTCCAAAATAAAAATGGAGGTTGACCCAGATTTCGAAAAAAAATCGTATTTAGCGACGGCCCATTTTTGGATGAATTGATATGGGAACAAGCAGAATTGTCGGATTTTGGGCAATATTATTCTACATGAGATAAATCAAGGCCAAATGCATCCCGAGACAGTCCCTGTTTAGTACGGATTTTGGTTTGGCGAAATCATCGGTACGTACTTCTTCCAAAACGAAACTGGCATTGCCATAAAGGTCAACGGCGAGCGCCACAGTTGAGATTTGTCAACTGCTACGGGCGATCCCGGCCACCCCGTAGCGTTTCAACGATCTGTTCTTATATCACCCCGGATTATAGAATAATATAATCAAAGGTTATAACTAATAATATTAATAGGTAATAATTCAAATAGAATAAGGATAAAAAGTAAAATAGATAATCGTGTTGTATTAAATAAAATGACAGATATTAAGTAATTTTACCAAAATTAAATTAAATATTAGGAAACAATCAGATAGGATAATATTTTATATCAGAAACTATCGAAATATCCATTTTTTTCGATAGGTTGTCTGATGTCATGATTTAACCGGGCGTCAATTTTAGCTTCAGAAGAGTCTTAGGCAGATGCAGGTTTAGTTCTTGGTCAAAAATATTGAATATTTTGATGCTATGTAC
Source organism: Micropterix facetella (assembly GCA_027564375.1). Classification (NCBI taxonomy): domain Eukaryota; kingdom Metazoa; phylum Arthropoda; class Insecta; order Lepidoptera; family Micropterigidae; genus Micropterix; species Micropterix facetella. The sequence goes on along the minus strand of JAOPUG010000037.1, from coordinate 5,242,126 downwards.
ACAAAAGCCCTCTGCCCAAAAGTGGTTTGCATTCGGGAGACGTCGAAATGATGACTTTAGATTAACTTATGCAGATTCATTGCTGGGTTCTAATTGCGTTTTCTAAATTCATGTGATAATGGAAAAGCACCGTTTTCACACATCTTTATATGGTTATAAACGTTAGGTTTGGTAAGGTTACTGTAAATAATTAGTTAGAATATCGTATGACAAGTCTTTGGTAAAAATAACCGACATCATAGATAAATTATCATCATAGAAGTATCAAAGAAACAAAAGGGGATTTCAAAATATTTTTTTTGTTTAAAAAAATAAAACTGAAACCTATTTTTAAATTACATATATTTTATTATTTAACTAATATGCATTTAAAGCACCCTAATGCACCCAAACAAATAACAAAAAAAGTAGAAATTCCCATTTTACAATATTTTCATATTTCATATAAAATTGTTAAAACTGACATTACTCTCTATTCAAACACACTTCTGTTAGGAAATCACGTGGAAGTGCTTATACCAATCACCTATACATACATTTTACGTTCTCAGTGTAAGCTTCTATGTATCAAAAAATGAATACTGCACAGATCCCTTCAAACACAAATCTCCAATACGAGGCATGTAAACATGTAGCAGCGTTTCCCGAAATCCGTGCCTGCGCCCCGTCGGAATATAAAAATGGGGAAACGTCGCGGTATATGTGGCGGAAAAATGTTCCGAGACGACCTCCCGTTCTTCTTCGCTAGCCATCTTTTCAATTTTATTCCTGTCATAAAGATGACGACGCCCGTCCCTCACGCTTTATTCTAGGCATTTTTCAATATGCTGCATCGCCGGTACGGCAATGCGAAACTACGGCATACGGTGATACTACGGCACCACATCCACCGTCGCTCGCCGTCAGAGTACAATCACCATTTTCACAAACGGAAAATACATAAAACAAGAAATGCTATTTTCGTGACCAGTATCACAGTCATTCAACTTTATATAAAGAAAGTAAAATGCTTCACCCGACACACACCGCGTATACGGCATATCGGCCCAGTTCTAGAAGCTTTGGCGTTGAGATCGTGTTCCTATTATAATAAAAAATCAAAATATCTATTTTAAGAAGAAAAGTTGAAAAAAAAATCGTAATCGCAAAAATTGAAAATGGTATGCAACACGTTTTAAATAGATAAAAAATAATAACCAGAATATTATTGTATAAGTATTTTTACCAATTTATGAGAACCGTCAAAAACCGTCCGTCACTGTGCAGTTCAGAATAATGAATGGAATGATTAATGAATCGAAACACAATTCGGTGATATGGTAATCGAGATATTAAAAAAAACAATAACATGAGGTATAATTATGTTTAATTATGTACTCGTATAAAATTATAAAAACAAATGTACAAATTTCCTGTTTAGCCCCAGTGTAACCGATTTGTAAATCACATTGTAACCGATTACATTAAATTACACTTACAATACAACTTACATTAAATTAGCAAAAGAGGAAAATTGTAATATTTGTTTTTATTTTTATATATTTATAATAAAACATAATTAAACCACATGTAATTATTCTTTTAGAACCTTGATTACTATATTGTAGAAAAATGTTTCGATTAAATGTCTCTATGCATTAATCTGAACTGCAGTGACGATTACTTAGGTGCCTATGTTTTTGGACGGTTTTCCTCCAAAACTTCTGTATAAATAGGTAACATACATATGTAATTCCTTTCAGGTGATTCTTTTTTATCTACGAGTATATAAAATGTGTGTCATACGGTTTTCGCTTAACTGCGGCAAATGATTCCTCTATGTGAATCAAGGAAAAATAGGATCTTTTTTTGGATTTTTGTTTTATTTACTATATTGGGGCAAATTACGTTTCTATCGAGTTAAAATAAAGTCGCTTTAAAAATAAGTAGGATTAGTACATGCATTAGAAAAAATGCTATAGCGGTTTTGTCAAATTTAACACACGTAATACAATTTTCGACTTCCTGCCTGTCTATGATAATGAAATAAAAAGCTAGCAAGACACACTAAACGTAAAAAAGTGCACTGCATTTTGTTTTGTTTGCCACTCGCAATAGAAGCCGCAAAAAAAGCGAGGATGACGAAAGAGCAGCAGTAGTTCCTTCTGAGCACATTACAACACCATCCGGAGATGATGAACGGTAACTACATATGAATAATTAACATATACGTGTTGTACATACACGTACTTTCAGCGTGTTGAATTTTACGTTTCACATTAGTATTAATCGTGAGCCTTAATCATAAATATGGTAAATCAATTTGAATCGAAACCATGCTCAAACTGATATAGTACTTAACTTAACTTTCACAAGTTTTGCGATGTCGTTTGTCTAATTACTTTTTCGATAACCGATACGGTTAAACTAACCAAACTCGATATTGAACACGGTCAAACTTCGTAAAGACTCCCTATTTTTATTTACCTACAGGAAATTCTCAATTAAACGGAAACAAAAAGCTGTGGGCTGAGACTGCGGACACACTTAATGGAATGGGAGTCCGAAAAAGTATTAAAGATTGGTTGGGGGTATGCATGTTTATTTATATGCATGTATTGATGAGATTATGGGCAGCCGAGATTATTATTAAAACTACTAATAAAATTTCAGACTAAAAGTTGTTTGCCTGAAAGGCAAAATCAAAGTTAAGGGCTTTCCGGGCATCAACGATGGGAACGGGAGGAGGACCACCGACTAATATGAAAATTATGAATTTGATAGTAAGATGTTCGCCATCGAGGGCCTGTCGACAGTCTACGGACTGCCCGGAACCGTTGAAGCTATAAGTTATTTTGTGTTTTTAACGACTTTATAAATATTTTATTGTACCTATTTTAAAATATCATATTGTTACAGGGTATATCTACAACGCCTCAGCAACGCCCCGACAGTCCTGAGCGCAAAGCGATATTCATCGTACGAATTAATATTCTTCGTTCTACTTCTGAACTGTATGTTTGACGAATGCGAGAAGTACCTGAGCAATACTGCCTCTTTCGGTTGGAATGTATCAAAGGAGGAGAGGTAACCGATATCTCCCCGACTTTGATGCCCTCGAACCGAAAGGGACAGTGGCCGCCTGGCAGTTCGTGCGTTCTTTGAATGGATTTTAGATTGATGGGTTTCGAGTGAATTAATCATTTCTCGACAATTCTATTTTTAAGATTAACGATTTCAATATCTCAATATTGTTTGGTCCGACAGGAGTTGCGCAAGGCGGTGGCGCATTCGAATCCGGAGCAGGAGCCTCGCGGGATATACTAGGTGGACGTTCCAGTAACGTCGGACATTGTGAGTTATCATCGATGCATATTGAGAATCTTAGGTCCGCATTTCGCAAATCAACCTGTTAAATTTTATTCGGCAGGTAAGTCGAGCCGATCTTGATGAAAAGGCTCAGGAGAGGGAATCTCCGGCAACGGTCGGCCCACGCACGACTCCGCGCCCCGAGCGAGCTCGCCGCGTGCTATTCGCCGCGACCGCAGCCTCCACCGAGAACCCTCTGCTGCAGGTCATGATGGAGAGTGCCGTCGTACAGACAGATGCCGCCCGCCACACCAGGGACTGCATCACGTCGGGTGCTCTGCCGCGAAGTTCGCCGAAGCATACCTAACAGCCGCCACCATGATCGCGGACGCTTTGGCCATCAACAAGTCAATTTATTTTTTTTGGATTTCTTTTTAAATAAAACTTTTTCGATTACAATGCAATAATTTATTTTTACATTGGAATTATTCGGTTTGATGCGACTGGTTCACGCGAAGTATCTCCTAGATATTTAACCTCTTAGCCGTCTGCCCGCATTCAAAAATGACACTTCCTGCGGAGGGTTCTCGAGTAGCCGCCTTCTCCCGTCCATGTCTGAAATGACAAAATGTTGTTAATACCTAATACAATTTTATTTCACGAGTCTTCATCGTTTGGCTCCCGAGCGATTCCAGCAGTCTTCCTGTCATATTTTCAATATCGGTTCAGTTTTTTCCTCGGTCGCTTTGACCATTTTTTCTCGAATCTGGTTTACGACAGGTCTCGTATCTTCTTAATCGGTTTATTTGCCAATTGCCCATAATAATCTGCTCGCCTCACTCTTCCGGTAATGGATTGTTTCTTTTTAACGCTATATTATAAATAACAGCCACGGCCATGATGATCCTCAACGCCTTCAATGGATCGTAATTAAGCGTTCGATGCTTATGAAGACACCGAAAGCGCGTCTTCACTCCGCCGAAGCACTTTTCTAACTGGTCTGCGAATGCGCAATATTAAACCGAGCTTTCGGAGAGTTTTTTTGGGTCTCAGCATAAGGTGTCATGAGCCACGGTATCTGAGCATATCCTGAGATACCTGAAAATAGAGTTTATATATACCTAGTTATCTACAATTTCAAAAATAAGTTTTATCACCTACCCAATAACCATTCACCGGATGCTCCATCGACATATCTGGTTTTCAGTAACCTATTGAGGTTAGACACTTGCCATATCGCAGAATCGCGAGTCGATCCGGGAAACGAGGGATTTACATAAATAATTTCCATTGACGCGCTATACACCTTGATAAAAAATATGTTTTTTTCATTATGATAAAGTGGCAGTCTCGACTCATTCGGCGTAGCTACTGTGAATAATAATTGCAAATTGACAATTTAGGTTGTAGAAACCTTTTTGAATAAAGACTACTCGTCCTGAGACCTCTTCTGTATCTTTCGTTCGAATTATTCCAATGTGTGTGCATTCTATTAATTCCAAGACTCCAGGGAAACCCGATATTCTATGAAACCTTAAACAAAGCAGCAAATTAAAGCATTTATACACATAATCATTATATTTTCTAAATATTTTGAACGTATATATATTTACTTTTGCTGGTTGGCCAATCTTTCCTCTTTCGTATTCGGAAAGGTTATCATTTTCCTTAATAAAACAGCAAAAATAGCGTCCACCACTTGCTGTAGGCATTTGTTTACAGATGGCTGGCTTAGCCCCGTGTGTAGGCCGTTTCCAACTGCGGTCTAGTAGGTACCGTGCCCAACAAAATAAAGCGCAGCGAGGACCTTTATTTAAAACCATTAAAATATAATTAATATGCAGAAGTTTAAAGCACAATAGTTGATTAAATGAAGTATTTACTTTAATGTGAATGGGAATGCCATGTCGCCTCTGTCTATCCAAATGGTTGTGAAGGCTCTGGATTAAAAACAGCACGGTTTCTTTGAAGAGCCTAAAGAAAACGACTGCTGGTAGATCGAACGGATCGGAATTATCCCTGATGTGCCGGGGTTCTAACCGCCTTCCCGTACTAAAAGACAAAAATTTAATTTATAGGTCATGATGGATGACGAATTTTGTTTGAAATCGAAAAGTATAATACGCTCGAGCACGTACCGTTGTCTTTCTTCATTCAGTCTCCTTTGTATTATCCCAAAGTACATGAACATTATTCTAGTAATTTGATGGCAAAAACGATATTTTGAAGCAAAAATACAAGCGTGTGCCGCTAAGTCACACCGAATGAGAGCGCTTTAAAATAATTACATTTAACTTGCTTCAAACCAGTTTTTATTCGAAGAACTGTCACAATTATAGAAAAGAATAGCGTTTCGGCGCGAATGAAGTAAGTTTACTACAAAATGAACTAAAATGGCTGCACTTAAATCTGACAGATGAAACGCATTACGAAAGTGAATTATTTTTTTATTATGACTTTTGTAATAATGTTAAAGCATTTCTTGACTTTACTTTAACTCGCCAAGAAAACGCAATTGGACCCATTATCTGAACAGAAATTACACTGGAATACTAAATCAAACTTAATAAAATACTAAATAAACTAAATCAAACGTTATTATCTAAGATTTGACAAATTTATTTGCTTACATTTAAAAACGTACTTGTCTAACTCGCCGTGGTGCCAGCTCGAATAAGCTTTCTGAGCCAACTTTTAGCATGCTGTCATGCATCACACCCATGCCTTCTTCAATCTTGATACTCCATATAGTATGTAGCAATGGAGACTAAAATTTTGGTCATCACGAAGTAGATTGATCCTTGGTGTTTATAATGAATGGCATATATTTAGTTTTGCTGACCTTAAGCGTTAGCATACAATATCCCAGTCAATTTCTAGCAATTTGCATGCCCTCGTTTGCTTTTTCAAATGTTTTATCTCAGTTTGATCAATAGTAAACAGTGTCATCAGAATATATGATGATTTTACCTACTGGTAACTGACATAGGTCATTTATGTACACAATTTGCCGCGTGAAGTTTTTCAGCACCCGACGTTTCGGCGCAAACATCGCTCGTGAATCGAGCACGTGATCTATGCGACGCTGACCTTTTTCCGCAGGAGATAGAACATGTTAATGATGTCTTTAGGAAAAATAATTATTACGGAAAATATCACGAGACACGCACACGATCCAATACAGACGAAACACAGAAGCAGAGCAGATCAAGACATTCTTACCATACGTCAAGGATGCAATACCACTGCAAACTCCGGGTGTGTATAAAATCGAATGCAGCATGGATTAGCCCACGTTGGACAAACGAAACGGCCCATAGCCACCCGACTGAGGGAACACATCGAAGTGGTTAAAAATGTTCAACGAGAAAAATCGGCGATCTGCGAACACATATTAGATAGCGGAACTAACCACTGCGTGCAGTTTCAAAATCCATTGTGCTATCCAAAGAACAATTTTACTTCCCTCGCATGATCCGGGAAGCCATCGAAATAAGAAAGACCCTGAACTTCAATAAAGACGACGGTTTTAAACTCTCTACTACGTGAAATCCGCTTCTTAAAATGTTCTCAATGCCTATCATCGAACGCAAGGACGTAAAACAAAATACAGTGATTGTTGTGTGCACGTCGGATTTTCAAAATTTGCGCGCGCCGAACCCGCCATCCCACCACCGTTATAATACACAGTAGCAGCAGCAGTTTGTGGCCTACCTGCAGAACAACGGACGATGACTGACTACTTTAGTCTACCCTAGACAACGGCGGTTGTAACATCGCCGCAACGTCGGGTGCTGAAAAATTTCACTCGGTAAATTCGTTAACCTTATTTATAATCGATAACCGACGTTGGATTTTTTTTACGTTTTTGAAAATGCGCTCAAATTCTGGTTGTAGCTTTGAATATATAATATCGACGGTTGTAGGCTCTCAGACTATTGACACTTACCATGTAGCGCCATCTTCATGATACGATTGAGCAATCTAATAGTGTTATACAATCAAAGGTATTACTATCAAAATATTTATTTTTTCAATTTTAACTTTTGGAGTAGAATGGAGTGACTGTCAATTAGTAAATATTCTGTAAGTTCTCATCATTTCTGCCCTGAAAAGAGGAGAAAAATATTTTATTTAATATATCAGTAAACAACAAGTATTTAGTCCAATAATGAGTACTACCCAGTTTTACCGCAAACGGATTTTCTCCTAGATACGACAGCAACAAAATATTTCTTCAAAAACGCCCCATAAATGTATCGCTAATACGGCTCTGGATACTACATCTATCTCAATATATGTAATATATCACTTATACCTATACCTTATGGTTCATAAATCCACAAGCACATAAAACTTCACGAAAATAACATGACACAGTCAAAACATGACAGAATAGTTTGTCGCGGACTTGTTTGTGCATGTCAGTCAGTCTATTGACAGTCTAAATGGCGGTGGCGAATAAGCTTGTTGATGCAAAAAACTAGCTATACAGAAAATAATTGGGGGTCCGGTCTTATCCATGTACCAGGGTTTGGCGGCTGTCCCATGTGTTTGCAATACCTGGCCGATTGGTTGATTTACACTACTCAAAAGTCTTACAATTTTAAATCATATATTCTATTGGAAATGTATAGTTATATATTATTATTTTCGTATATTTTATGTAAATAATAAATATCTTAAATACAGCATTATTCAAAGTTGCAGACTAACGAAAAGTGTAAATCAGCACAGGAATAAATAGTGGGCTCAATGACCCCCCTTAACTCTAGGTGAAATTTTGCGCAAAAATTAACTAACATGATATAATAAAAAAATTGAGGCTAAATCATTTAAATTCAATTGCAGAACTAACCTTATATTTTTAAAATAGGTATATCTTTGAAATAAGAGTAAGTTAAGAATTGTAACTTTTAGTCTTAATAACTCTGAATTAAAGTTCTGAGAATGATATAGGTGTAGGTTATGTAACTGTGGAATATAATTGCGATGTTATCTTAACTCTGTCGTAATGTTGATGCGCTAAAACAGGAGGTGTTTAGACTAGGTAGTGATTGCTTCAATGCCTTTACGCTGTGCACTCCTTTGTGATCGACTATCCTCTTTATG
>JAOPUG010000037.1:5094939-5105098 GCA_027564375.1 Micropterix facetella | reverse complement strand
AAAGCAGACAACCTTGTGATTTTCTACGAAAATGGAAAAAAGTGAATTTCGTGTGTTGATTAAACATTATTTTTTACATAAAAAAACCATCACTGAATTAGCTCTGGAAACATTTATTCCAGTCTTCTTCCGACTGGTCAGAAATGGCCGATTCATAGGCAGCCACCACTTCATCAGCACTTGAAAAAAACTTTCCCCTTATTTTATCCTTGACAATTGGAAATAAAAAGACGTCATAGGGAGCTAAGTCGGGGTTGTAAGGTGGATGAGCCAGGGTTTCAATACCAGATTCTTGAATATACGCCTTTGTTCTGAGGTAAGCGTGTGAAGACCCGTTGTCATGGCGGAGCATGATTCCCCCAAGCCCGATCTTTGGTCGTCTCCCATGCGCAACTTTGAACACTTTTGGCAATACGACTTGTATACTATTCTGAGTTAACACAATGCAAGACGCAAGATGTCCACTCTGTGAATAAAAACTGGACACCATTTTTTTGCCAGTCTTCTGAGGTCTATAATTTTGTTGGCAACTGGCCATCTGAAAACGCCCATAGCGACAAACACTTCTTGCTTTCCAGATCGTACTGATATATCCATGTTTTGTCGCCAGTAATGATTTCGGATACATGACTTAATACACCATTTTCAAAACGTAGTCGCATATCTTGGCGCCAATCCACACTGGCTTCTTTTTCCATTTCGGATAGCACACGAGGTTTCCAATGACAACAAAGTTTCCTCACGTTAAGAAGTTAACGTAAGATGGTTTGAATACTAACTAAACTAATGTGTAAGATTCTCTCTTATGTTTTAACTTCAGTCTGTTTCTGTTCTGTTTTAACTATGACTCGCGTCAGCAATACAGTAGTCCACATATTTCCTGCATTGACGTCCGTTAGCGGGGGTCCACTTTTATCATCATCTTCCAGGCTAGTTCTGCCACTTTTAAATTCGTTAAACCATCTAAAAATTCAGATCAGCAGATTCGATTAAAGCTGATTTCAAACGTTCACAGCTTAACACTTCACATTAACCAAATGTAGTCATGACAGATCATATTATACAAATGATCTTGTTTGAGCTCCATTGTAGCAGAAGAAAAGGCGGAAGTGACGACAGAATAAATACCAAAAAATGTATTATTATTTTAATTGTTTGTAAGATATTTAAATACATTTGCTGTTCATATGATATAGATGCACCCCACTTTCAAATTTCAAGCAACTCAAAATTTATATAGTGACCTACTTATGTGCCTGGGGTAGAAAAAAAAAACAGGGCGGTTTTGATAGATGGGCAGTTTTGCCAAATGGCTGCAATATTTTCCAGCCATAACATTGTGAAAAACCAATAAAGAAATATATTGAGATTAGTTAACATATTTCATAGTGATTATTCTAGGAAATTGTTATTTTTCCACGAAAATGTGACTGTTATTTCAGCTGCCCCAAGTGAAAACACTGTATAAGCCATTTTTTCAAAGACTCGTTTTTTTTTTTTCATTTTTGAAATACTGTATAACACCGATTATCCGAACAGTCATTTGATGTCATCCTTTTACTGTTTATATTTTATGTAATCCTTGTACAAATAATGTAATTGGTTAAATTTATAAATTTGATTGATTTACTGTATTAAATCTTGAAATAATGATTATGCACCTTTTAGTTGTCTATGGCAACTTTAAAATGCTTTATTTTTTTAGGAATGAATGTATTGGAAAATGCTTACGATCAATTATTGGAAAATATGGATCCTAAAAATTCTTATATTCCCTGCTTAGTTTGGATAATTGTCATTCTACTGTACCGTATTATACACGTAGTATTGTTGCGATAAAACAGACATAGCTTCGCCTTAAATTGAGATCCGTAGGTTCAAACGCTGCATATCTGCTAAATTTGCCAGTTTACTGTGTTAAATGGTGAGTTTTTTGGCTCTTTTGCACATTTAATCTAGTGGCATATATGGCGTTTATACTAGGGGCGGTCGAGCTGCTACATTTTGTTTTTCCCTTGTGAACATTCTCCCTCGCTCGTCACTCGTCCTCATCGTAGGCTTGTCCGCAGGTGATGGAGAGTGTGGTGCGCATCGAGCAGGCCACGGGCGAGCCAGCCAACATCCTAGTGACGCACAACGCGGACGGCACGGCGTCCATCGAAGCCTCGCCCTCGGGCGGCGATGACACCGCCAAGGACGACAAGGCCGCGCTGGCCGCCAAGCTGGCCGGCCACTTCATCGCTCCTGCCGACGTCAAGGCTGACGTCAAGGGCCATCTCGACCTCAAGGTATGCACCCACTTTTTGCCCTCGTGTCGTCCGCCGACCGACACTCCCTAAACTCAGGGCCGTTCGAGAAGTGAATACAGGATGCATGTTTCGCACTTCCTCCGACCAAGAGAAGAAGTTTAATAATCACCACTATAGCGTCACTTCGGCCCTGTGGAGCCTTTTTTAGATAAGATCGGATGGCCGAGCTTACGAAACGGCTTACGAAATGCCTTTAGCTGTCTTGACAATCTCCATCTTTATCATCCGAGCTTCTAAATAAATGTTTTTTATATGGATGCCTTCGATACGTAGCCGGAATTCCGAAATGTTTATTCTTAAGATTTTTTTTATTGTTTCTTCCGATGTCGACATTTTAAAAGCATAGGCTCATAACTTTAATCATTATGACCTATACTGAAGATAAAGATCCTTGTAAAGACATTCTCGAGAATAATAATCCCTTTATACATGTCGATTCGTGCAGACATACTGACTTCAGTCAGCTTCGACAGCCATCAGATAAAAATATTGCAATACGTCTTTTGTACAAATCGGTAGTATTTGAAGGCATTCCTGCATTGCAATACTCTGAATATTTTTCTTACCTTCTCTGATTCTCGAGTGTAAATAGATTGGCGGACGCTGAAACAGAATTCCAGCATAATAAAAAAATTATGTATTTTGAAAAGTAATCTTGAACTTAAATTTCTGCAATGTTTATTATATTTTATATCTCTATTTTATATCTGAAATATACGGCATCTAAGTTTATACGGGTGGCAGCGCTTACTTCGCAAGGCAGGTTCACTCTAGAATATTGCCTGTGGGCAATAAGCTCGCCTTTCCATATAAGAATAAAGCGGTTATTATGATTATTACTATTATTCCTTTTATGTATATTATAGTAGAAGGACCATGGATAATGGGCAGGTTCGTCCCATTCCTTGTGTACATTTCAGACATACACCAATGAAAGCTTATAATACTCCTAATATTTAACTAACCTATAATAATTTGGCTAAAATCTTTGGCAAAATGGAGATATAGCATTTTAAATTTGGAAAGTTTATTTATTACTCATGTAACACTAAATCATACATATACTATTCATCGTCATGAAGCATACTCATACATCCTAAACTTACCTTACATAATTGTCAACAGAAAAGCTATATGGCCGATAAGAAAATCTTGTTGTTTTAAATGCAATAATTGTAGCCGAAGATGAGTAGGTGTGTATGTATATAGGAATGCTTAGTAGAAAATAAAGTAACCAATATAAATAGATTATATAATCTATTTATATCGGTCTCATTCTATCCAACAGGTGGGGGACACTTTCCATACAAAAGTGGATATCATCCTTTACCTGCTCATTATGTTTATCGAGTTGATTCAAGTTTTATAATTTTGAAATAAGACAAAAAATGTCAGCTTTAAGAAATGCATTATTTCCTCATACTCTAGCCGCTTTAGTTTCTAAAGTATCTTAGTATACCTTCTTTGAACTTTCTCAAGCATGTCTATATCCTTTTAAAATATAGATTCCAGAAAATATCTAAAATCCGTATTCTTATATAAGCCACATTAAGTTTTGTATATTTTGAGCGCTAACTCAGTTGACATGATCGCAAACGATTTTCTTATCAAACATGTAATTGAGTTTTTGCTTTTGACAGCTTGAGATATGTGCGGTTTCCAATTTAGGTCGAAGGATATTGTTATCCCAGATCTTCTATTGTTGGAAAAGCTATGATTTCCAAAAAAATATTCCATATTATAAAACATTGTATAACTTTTATTTATCTAACCCAAAGACATTTCATCATTTGAACAATTTGGGTATCCAAACTACGATAGGTCTCGTTTGATTTAAAAAATTGACACTCTATTATATTGCAGAATCTGCACGCTGCGACTACTATGGACGTGCGGACGGTAGACGGGGCTGTTGTTAAAATATCCACGGGTTCTGCAAGTCAAGGAACAGACGATTTACATGCCATGTACAAAGTCAACGTGGAGGATCTCTCACAACTGCTCGCCTACCACGAGGTCTTCGGAAAACTCAACGCCGATGGCACCCCTTCAGCTAAGGTATATCTTATTTCTACAGCTTAGTCTGTGAAGGTAGTAATGCAGTGCTCAACTGCTTCCGCATCTCCATCGCCCCCTCTCGATGGAGTAGACTTGCTTAATTATGAGGTAGGCCAGCGGGCCTAGTTGCCCTACCTTTTGGCTTGCGATGATGTACTTATCAAAATTAAAAAATAGTCCCCACAAAAAAACGCTCACATGTGGCAAGACAGCTGTCCTAAACCTACCACAGCCAGTCGTTAGTCCGGAGTCCACCGCTCACCCCCCAGAATTGTAATAATAGTATTATGATGGGCCCAGCTCCTGTTGGTGAATTCCATAGCAGCTCCTTTAGTATTTATTATTTATATACAGACACTTAGGTTAATATATAATTTTGAGACTATGTTTTTATAAGTTATATATTTTTTTCAAAATATTAACCATTATTCTCTATGTAAATTTCCATCGTGTATACCAACTCTGGAAATATTTATTTCAGTCTTCTTCCGACAGCTCGGAAATGGCTGATTCATAGGCAACCGCCGCTTCATCAGCACTTTATAAAAAAAAACCTTCCTTATTTGACAATTGTCTAGGATAATCGGGGCTGTAAGGTGGATGAGTCAGGGTTTCAATATCAGATTCTTGAATAAACGCCTTTGCTCTGAGGAAAGTCTATATCCATAGTCTATTGTCGTGGTGCAGCATGATTCCCCTAAGCCCAGTCTTTGGTCATCTCTCCTGCACAGTTTTGATACCTTTTCGAAAACACCCATACCGACGAACGCTTTTTGCTTTCCGGATCATACTGATATATCCATTTTTCGTCGCCATTAATGAACTCAAACACACATTGATGCCCCATTTTCGAATCCACACTGGCTTCTTTTTCCGTTTTGGAGAGCACACGAGGTATCCAACAACAACAAAGTTTCCTCATGCGTGTTCGTGTAAGATAGTATGAACACTAACCGAACTAATGTGTAAGATTCTCTCTATGTCCTTAAATATGATTCGTGGGTCTTCTCACACCCAAACTCCCCCGGCTATTCAATGTTGAGCAAAGGCCAGCAAACCGGCCAGTGCGTCAAGACATCCATCCGTCCGAAGTTTTCACCGAATGCTAATACCGCATTACCGGGACTCACTGGGTTCAGACCATGCCACCGCATATATCCAAGATACAGTTGAAAGATTGTCAACTTTTACGGAAAACCTGGCCACCCCGGAGCGTTTCAACGATCTTTTCGTTATATCACCCCGAGATGACACACAGAGACTTAGTGCCTATATGCATTAGCGCCACGCCGCCCAGGCGGTTAACCGCGCAGCTAGCTACTTTCTGATTTTAATATGCACTGCTCAATATTGTACGCACTAAACCGCCACAAAATCCCAACCTGGCCACCCCGGAGCGTTTCAACGATCTTTTTGTTATATCACCCCGAGATGACACACAGAGACTTAGTGCCTATATGCATTAGCGCACGCCGCCCAGGCGGTTAACCGCGCGGCTAGCTACTTTCTGATTTTAATATGCACTGCTCAATATTGTACGCACTAAACCGCCACAAAATCCCAACCTTGGCGGTTGAGCGGGAGATAGTGGCCCGCTTGGCGGCTGGTTACCCCAACTTAACTACGCACTAGGCGGTTCAGTTCGAGACGACTCGAAAGTGAGTGTGCGTATGGGCCGCAGCCATGAAATTATCGATACCGAGAAATTTATCATTGAAATTCAATAACGAGAAGAATAAATCCAATATGTTTATAGATTGTACCTCGACGGTGTCCATTTTGTTTGTGGATCCCGCGTCCAACCTTAAACGCTTGATGCGGTTTGAAAGCGGTACACCGCCATGGCAGTGATCCGCTATTCCAACCGCGTTAGACGGCAGGCCTCTTCCGCAAACCACCTAGGCGGCGTGCCGCTAGTACGTATAGGCACTTAAAGACGAAGACAATCTACATACCAAGCTCCGCCTCAGTCCATAAGAGACCTACTCCTTACCGCGAGGCACTGGGAATTTTCAAGCTCAGCGTAGCATCCTTTGCGCCCTTTACTCTCAGATGTGATCAGATTTCTTCGACCTCGCGTCTGGTATTGATTCGAAGTCGCTTGCGTCGTCTTCTACCTTAACAGTAAGCGGCAATTCCTCACTGAAATATGTCACAGATCCGAGGCGTCCTTTACTCGGCTTGCCACCCGAGATTCTAAAGATAGGTAGCTTGAGATATCTAACTACTCCTGCTTTTTTAGGTCGCATTGCGCTCCCAAACTCCTCCGGCTATTTGTTGTTGATCACGGACCGGCAGACCGACTAGTGCCTTAGATAACCGTCCATCAGAAGTTTTCACCGAGTAAATATGCCACATTACCGGGATACACTCGGGTCAGACCAGTCGATCATTGCATATATCCGAGAGTGAAGGGCTCCTCTTCAGGATGGTTGCTAAGCAAAGGCCGGCCAGCCGACCAAGCTCAGACATCCAGAGCCGCCCGAGATGTCCCCCAGATCAGCCGCCATGCGCATAGTGGTTTCACCGATTTAGTCCCTCTTTGGGGAGGCTGCCGGATGTGAGCTAAGTCGTTAGTCGGGCCGACCAGAGTTTGGCTATTAGGATCCGAGCTGCACAATCTCATTAGGCCATTTCAATGCACACATAGATAGTTAGTAGTAGAAATGATGAATATTTAAATTTTTGGTCCGTACCAATGAAATTGTATGGGAGCAGGGTCGACTTAGGCCCAGTTAAAAATAGAGATAACTGCTTTTATTCAAAGAAATTTGGTTTTCCCAGATGCTCTCGGAGTCTGAAGTGGAAGCCGGTACGAGTACGAATATTTCGGAGACGGATAGTCCGCCTTCGGTAGCTTCTGGTGCTCATTCATGTGATATTTGTGGAAAAATGTTCCAGTTCCGGTATCAGCTAATTGTACATAGGTAATATTTGCTTTTGATATAGAACTATTTTCTAATATTGTATTGTTGCAAATTATCGCCGCAACAAATTTAAGAATAAAACAAACAAAAACATGTATACACGCAACATCAAAAAGCATCATACTGTACATAGTGTACGGTGTATATACACATGGGAAGTTCGTAGTACCACCCCGGATATAATTCCGATTTCATCGACGAAGAGTTTCTACCAGGTATTGAAACACAGATGGAGACGGCTAGGCGGCCGCTATAGCCACACCGGAGGCAGAGTGAGTCGCCACTCTACGGATGAGAGGCAGCAGGCAACACTCGGCAACAGGGTCGACGGCTGCTGCTAGAATTTCGGCAGCAGATGGCCTGGAGGGTCTCCACTTTCATCATTTCCAAAAATATTCAGTGAGCAAAGTGGTTGTTGGAGCAAGTTTAGAAAATCCAGGAGATATTTTGCGGAAGAAACATCAACCTACACCTAAAATGCTACGTATTCTTAATATTGCTATATGGGGTGAAAAACTGGATACTTACAGAGGATCCTTACATATTAGCTGAGTTAACAGTCAGGAATATAGATGTCTTAAAACGATTGAATAAAATCATCTAAATATCGAGAAAAATAAAGATCCGCAAACTCGAATACTTTATCTGTCATCCTAAAAGATACAACATTATGCATATAACAATTTAAGGCAAAAATAGCCTGAAGAAAAGATCCAGGACGATGAAGAACATCTTGGCTCTAATTTATGGTAATTGTAATCTAAATCTACCACATCCTCGTTTTGAGCGGCGACCAATAAAATTATTATAGCCAATAAGATAGCCAGCGTTTGGTAGCAGACATGACACCAGAAGAGGAAGAAGAATTAAGTATTCGCTCTCAGTGGGTCGTGCTAACAATGTTTTGACAGTATCATCAAATCTCATTATAGAGCTTGTGCGGGACTGCTTTTATGGCAATATAGTGAAACAATTTTATGAAATCGAAGACTATCGCAGTTGTTTGACAACTGTCAAACAAACTTTCAGATCGAGTTGTGTATTCAGTCATTTACATGTAACTGTCTGCTATTAATTCCAACGTGGGCCTGTGTATGGAACCTTGCTTCAAAATTTACCACACTCAGCTCTGTTTCTTTCTTTGAATGCAATATTCGTGTTTCCCGCATAATGTATGTAAAATGTAAATAACATTTCACTCGAAAATTTCAGTTTTTGGTTTTCTTGTTTCATTTCTTCAATACAATCATTACAACTGTTTTAAATATCGAATAAAATTGACCTGCGATTTTATATAAAAAATAGGAAAATCGTCCGCGGTTGGAGGGTTAATTTACGCCATGCAGCATCCAAGGGAACATTTTTGTTTAATTTCAAACACTAAATTTAATTGCTATATATTTTTTACAGGAGATATCATGCTGAACGGAAACCTTTCATGTGTCAAGTCTGCGGGAAAGCATTTAGCTGCGCAGCAGAATTATCTAGGCATGGCGTTTGCCATTTAGGTGGTTCCATGTACACATGCGCCGTTTGTTTTCAAGTATTCGCCAATGCGCAGAGTCTAGGTAATTCATTAAGTTTTATTTTGTTGTCTAAACTTAAATATAGTTATGCTTACCGATAACAGTGTTATCTCAACTTGCGATTACGTGTACGAAAGCAGTGTGCGAAATCATCTGATGTTATATCAGATATGATTGAACTCACGGCTGTCTCCTTTATTGTTCTCCATATTCATAAACCCTTTTTTTTATAATAAACTTACTCGTCAGATATTTTAACTTACTCCGTGAGTTCTACTATATTTCGGAGTTCAGAATTGATCTTCAATGGTTAATGATTTGAGAGTGAAAAGATTTTCACACGCACTCCTTACTATATAATGTTGCTAAGCATCTAGCAGTATGTGATGGAAACGGAGGACCTGGAGGTAATTTTTTATTCGAGTCTGACATTTTGCAATCATGCGGCTTCGCAGGCAGGCATTTTTTAAGCTGTTGGGTTTTGTCTTACACAGCTTGAAGCAATTTTGAGATACGCGGGCAATATGCCTTCTATTCAACTCCATTGTAAGGGCTCGAATGGAAGTGAATGCACCGATTTGGAATGTTATCAATCAACAGTACCAAAGTGATGTCCTTTCAATTGGGTTTGATCTTGAGGAACAAAAAAGGACTGAGATCAGGCGAATAAGGTGTTGGAGAACATCAGGAATCTTCTTTTCCCTTGTTCAATTGTGTGGTTTTTTTGTTATGATGTTGGCAGAAATCTCCTTATTGGCTAAATCTGAATCAAAATCTTTTGAACGGTAAAATATTCAAATTTGACTCCAGCCTGAATGTTAGTCGACGGTCTGACATAAGAACCATCACTCGTCAACGGTCTGACGTCACAAGAATCTTTACTCGTCAATTCTCTCAGTTTTTGGTGTTGAAGACCTCCCTGAATAAGGTTCGCCTTCCATTGCTTCTCGGCCCTCCAAAAATAACTTGTGCTACTGGAAAACGTATGTGCTTTTAACAAGGAATATTCTCTATTTGCTGGTTGCAACTTTTCAAACCCGCGGATTCACCGAGCTTTGACGATGACAAAAGTTGATGACAGATCTTTGTTGAAAATTTCGGTGTTCCATTTTTAGTATCGAATTACAAAAACAAAACTTCACATATCACACTCTCTACGGTATGTTTAGAACCATCCTTCAACCACTGGAACAACACGCCAGTCTTGAATCATTCTAAAGTACAAATCTAAGCTTACGATCATACTTCTCTGCTCAGCAACCCAGAAAAAACGAGGGCAATCGATTGGTGGAAGTTCGTCAAAGGACAAGAACACTCGAAAGCTCTGATCGAAGGGTTC
>JAOPUG010000037.1:5059554-5079482 GCA_027564375.1 Micropterix facetella | reverse complement strand
CAGGAGGGACTATTTTAGGTCCACATCGCTCATGGTTGTACTGCCATACCCCAGACCAGTGCCATTCTGGCTGATTCCCGCAAGAAACGTGGGCCCGTAGATCATTTGGATCACTAAGGCCACGTGCTGCGTGCTTTGTTATTGCCGGAACCTTAGAATTGGACAGAATCATAATTTTGGTTAATCTGGAGTTGGCATAAAGCAGAGGGCAGTTTTAGAGCTAGCCCAAAGTAGACCTGAAGAGAGTCGACGGGTCGGCCGGTTTGGTCAAGGACAACCAAGATTTTAAGCTAGCTGTCACCAGCACATCTAGATGGGACAGTTGGGTTTTGTCGAAATCATAAATAAGAAAGGACCATGACAAATGAGAGGTTAGGTAAAGTTGTCGTAGATCCAAGCCTTTCTTGGACCAGAAATTAGCAAGGCATCTTTTTTTGTCAGGCAACTACTGAAATGCTCTGTTACATGATAGGCAGAGAGGTATTTACCCTGATTTTCCTGCCGAGGAATTTAAAATGTTTATTTGGATCAATAAGGTATATATTGGAGCCCTTATAGATCAATTTACGGTCATAGGAGGTGAATTTTGTGTTTATACTGGCGAGTCCAAGGCAAAAACAATTGGAGGGCTTTACATTTATACAACCTGACCAGTCACAGGACAACTCTATTTTCTGTAATAGCAGAGAAAGCTGATTGGGGCTCCTTGTGATAAACGACGGGTCGTCGGCAAAAGCGAGGCACGACGAGGTATGACTGTCCGTTTTAAAGTGGTAACCCCATTTCTTGTCGAACTGTGTCAGGCTTTCAAGCAGTATATTAAAGGTGATATTGAATATCGTCAGAGAGCGGCAACAACCCTGAAATAGTCTAATTGAATATGCTATAGAGCGGTTAGTCCATTCTTGCGTTTTGACATGGAACGTTAAAGAGTTGTAGTAGGAGTTTACAATGTCACGCACCACAGATGGGAAGTGCTTACCAGCGGAATGCAAAGTGGAGGAGACTGTCGGATTGACCCAAAGGCGTTCTCTAGGTCGAGCCAGCATACGTCGATTTGGCTCGTGCTGTCTCGCATCCTTGATAGCAGCAGCCAGGAAAGAAGCCATCTCAGGCTATCGGGAGCATACTTGATGGTGATCCAGACAGCCTGAGACGCCACGCTTAAAGCCTTTTTGCACTGACACTTCAAGGTACTCGTTCCGGTGCATGAACTCACTCATCCTCTATTCCAGTGGTGTAGACTATTCCAAAAAATATTTTTGTCACAGTATCTGTCAGAGCAATTGGCTGAGCGTCCTTTGGTCCGATGCAAACTTGGACTTTCGGAATTAAGATGACTGTCGCTCGGCCAAAGTTCTGTGGGACTACACCGCTATTCCATATGTGTTGGAAGATAGATGCTAAATATGGCAGAAGGCAGGGGCACGTTTTATAAACTAGGTATGAAATACCATCGGGACCCGGAGTAGAATCCGACGGCTTCCTCGTTACCTGAGTGCGAATCTCACCTAGTTAATCTGATATTGTGATTTGATGACCGATAATTTATCCAGAACTTTATTACGACTTCGATTTGCCTCTTGATAATGATCTGTAGCAAATAGTGTTTTGTATTTGTTTGCAGTTAACCACGTTCGCCAGCATACGGGCGAATCCCCCCACAAATGTACATACTGTTCAAAGTCTTTCACTCGCAAGGAGCACTTGACGAATCATGTGCGTCAGCACACCGGCGAGTCTCCGCATCGGTGCCATTTCTGCTCTAAAGTATTCACTAGGAAAGAGCATCTCACCAATCACGTAAGGTAGGTCATTCTTTTTTTCTATCATCAAAGGCAGTGATGATTGACTGGTTTAACTAGAAATTAACTTTGAGCATGTTCTTAAACTCCTTATAGATTATATCAGATAAACTGGAAGACGACCCGATGTTGATGATGATGATAATGGCGGTGGGGGGGGGGGGCAGTAGCATGCACCTTACACCCAAAGGTAGTCCCACTTATCACTGGAAAATAAACTACTTCTGTAAAAGTCTATCATTAAGTCAATCTAGTCACATATAATCCAACTCTGGGGTACTGCTTCACACTCAATCAGAGATATTGCCCATTTCCAGTCAAAAGTATTGCTTTTAATAGTAGATTCATCCTGATTCATCACAAACGAGACTCCACAATGATCTGAGAATCGAATTCCTACAATAAGAGAGGAAGTTACATGTGTGGTTCAAAAATATTGAAGTAGGCTGAAAAAGCACCCAAATAATTTTGCTTCATCATTGATGGACACGTATGATATTACTCGTTAACTAAAATGGAGCATACCTCAAGATTGGTAGTAGAATGATCAAGGTGTCCAGCTAGAGGTGTAATAAACAAAATTTGTTCCCCCTCCATCTATATTTAATCTATTCTCTGGTTCTATCGTGCAGGATTGAGTTTAAGATCAATACTTCGGGTGAACCTGCCACCCTGAGACGTTTCAACGAACTCGCCTCGAGATGACCGTATATCTTATCCTTATATCGCTTCGAGATGACCGTAAAGAAATTTTTGACTACAAATCTATGTATGAAGTTCCGCCACTGCCCGTCAGAGTCCAACCTTTATGGCAAGACACTGAGCAAATACACCCAGCGGACACCTTCGCCCCCCTGATTACCAAATTTAGACTGATTTCTACATCTACCCGTTTGGTTCCAGGCTCGAAGTCACTTGCGCGACCTGTACCTAATGTAATAATGCGATATTCCGTAACTCGGAAATATAGCGGGCCAGATGCGTCCTTCACTCGGCGTAATCACCCGAGAATGGGGGGCCAACGGGTCGTTTCTAAGGATAGGTGACATTAGGTCAAGAACTACCCCTGCGTCTTAGGGAACATACATTCTCAGACGATTGACAACATGGCCGGGTCTTAGTTGATTGACAACATGGCCAGTAAACCGACCAATGCCTCAGCCGTCCAGCTCTGCCCGATATTCCATCTTCAGTTTGGGTCATAATGGCTACGTGGAGCCTGGGCTATAATGGCCGTTGTGTTTTGGTCGGCCCAGCTCGCAGAGCGGTTTCACCGGGTTGGTCCCTCTTCTTGGAGGCTCGTGGATACGAGCTGCCCTGCGAGTTGACTAGCAGCTATTAAAGCCCAATCTACACGGAGTCATTTGGAACCGGTTCTATCATGCAGTATGGGTCTTGTGAATCGAAATTGGGGAGCGATAATAGCTATGGAGACAATAATGCATTATCCGGTGTCAATGGCATTATCGGCTTCGCTTCTATTGATGAATTAGCCAATCAACTGTCATGCTAGTCTATGCTCTTCTTTATTACTTTATTCATATCCCTTACCGCAGTATAGAGAGAGAACAGTAAGCGCACTCTCGGGTGGCAAGGGGCGGCGGGGATAGGGTGCGAGAAAAATGAGGAGAGGGGTACGTAACGACAATCGCCTGTGTTTGCCGTTACTAATCTCGGGGATGTTAAAAGTGAATTTTCATGCACTGGGGGAGTGGCGGCCATATGACGAACACTTGAGACTTCTCATTCTGCTTATTTCGATGACGCCTGTGGTACAATTGTCTAATAATCGTATTACCATTTGTGGTAGCGTCGCTCGCTTCGGTTTTAATTTTGTTCTAAGAGAAGCTACTGCCTATATACTGTGCCCCCCTTACTCCACTATGTCCTTTTACCCATGTCGACTTATTCTTTGTTTGTGAATCATGATGGGCCTTATATTTACCCTCTTATTTAAAGTTTACCTGTGGCTCTAAGCGATGAGATAACTGATTTACTATATGAAAATATGTGCGACGTGATCAGAGTAATATAAACTGCTTTTTCCCACCCCACATAACATTTCTTGAACACCACAAAGTCAAAATTTCAAATGCACCACCACAATATTTCTTGTACAATATCTACCACATTTCTCCATTGACTAAAATCAATTATGAGAAATGGTCTGATGGGTCATTCTAGCCCCTATTTGTTGACAATTCCGAAGTCTGTTCTATTAGAAAAGAGCAAATGCGGAAGAGCGGATTCCACTCCGAATATGAACCCGTTGTTCGCGACTACCTGTTTGGACCATCAAGCCGACTAGTCATTCCATTCCGAGTAGTTGGCTACTTCCTCTGGAAGAGTGATTTACCAGAACTCGAGTACAACCCCGGAATAACCCATCACTATTTAAACCGAGTACAACCCCGGAATAACCCATCACTAGTTAAACTGAGTACAACGCCAGAATAACCCATCACTAGTAAACCGAGTACAACCCTGTAATAACCCATTACTAGTTGAACCGAGTACAACCCCGGAATAACCCATCACTAGTTAAACCGAGTACAAGCCCAGAATACCCCCATCACTAGCTAAACTGAGTAGAACCCCGGAATAACCCATCACTAGTTAAACCAAGTACAATGCCCGAATAACCCATTACTAGTTAAACCGATTACAACCCTGGAATAACCCATCACTAATTAAACCGAGTTCCGCTAGTGTGAAACAATCCGAGTTGAAGTCTAAAAGGTTTGCTTACACCTTTGCTTCCAAGTCAGCTTTGTACTCTATCTGTAGTCAGTCATTCTGAGCTTTGCGAACGCTTCTTTAGCGTCGACTCTATTCATATTTCTTCCCTCACTTACTTTTTTGCTCTATGAAAACGAAGTGATAGGTTACTCCTAGGGCGTCTGGTGCTGGATGGCACTCCCAATATTGACTATCAGCCGCATGATGACAGATAGAAAGTTTATTTAATAGCGAAAGGAGATTTTTAGATGTAAATATAATTGTTTTACTATTTCGAACAACATGAAATCGGAGTGGTCAGTATAGTTTTAGAGGAGAGAGCGAACGCACCCGGAATGACCCATTGCTAGTCTGAAAAATCTAAAGAGAATTGATAAATTAACATGAGACTTCCTATAAGATTTCGAAGAATAGTTTTCACCATTAGCGATACAACTCATTGTGAGTCTTGTTTTCATCAAGAATCTTCTATTTCACCCTATCCTGGACTTTGGTTCTGCAGTGGCTCACTCCAAGTACATTTAGGTCTTTAACCACAGAAACATCATTCGCAGTATTAGTCATTCGACTTTATGATACACTTCAGGTTTTCCAAATAAAATGCATTTCTACGGCCGTTCTTTTCCATCCTTTTCACATGCCTTAACCACCTAAGTCTTCTGATTTTCAGGAATATCACAACATTTACATCATTATGCAGGCTATATATAAAGTTCTTCATTTATTCATTTTCCCCACACGCAATCCTCCTGAAGGGCAACAAAGATCCTACGTAGCATCCTACAATTGGTCTGAAGCCTTTTCTGCCCAAAGCGCATTTGATTAATAACATACAGATGATAGTCACTGCCTTTGAATTTTAATCATTATGTTATGGATATATTTCTTGTTTTTATTATTTTATAGTAATAATCGACTGGACTTAAGGATCATGTTGGTTGCCATACTTTTGAAATGCATTTGTCTTATTGAAATTATTTCATTTTTCACTTCATGTCTGTAAAATGTATTTTTAGGGTATTTGGATATTTTAAAGAAACAAATGTTTACATAGTGACTGTCACCGCTCCCCTTTTTATCTTTAAAATGAACGCATAGATGCTATTCAACAGATCTGACTACTCCCCAATCGCTGTCATTTGATTTTCAAGGTTAATATTGTTGCCATGTCAATATACATAACATAACAATATTTTCCCATCAAAATCATCCAATTTAACTAAGTAATTTAAATAATGCAATGTCCTCCTGGTCGTTACGTTTGTCTGGCTGAACTGTTTCTTCTAGTTGAGTTCTCCTACGATTCAGTAATTGGTCAAGGTATCTTCGATGACTTCCGCCTTAGATATCGTGCCCTTTGTCCACTTTGTTAGTCCATACATCCGAAACACCACCTTATCTCCCACTGTAAAGATTCTCGAAGGCTTTTTTTGTTTGTCTATCTAGCAATCTAAGTTTTTTTGGGATGGTAATGTTTAGGGATATAACAGAAAAGCTGTCCGAAATTTGCTGGTGTTCTGTTGGCTACCGTACTAGGCAAAGTGCGCTGATTAAACAGGAGTTGGTAGTCTTTCAGACTGTGACATGTCAGTTTGCCTCTTTAGCTTATTTTTAATTGTCTGAATAACTTTGGATTTAAGATTATACTCGGGCGAACCTGTCACCCCGATGAGGCGTTTCAACGAACTTTATCATTATATCACCCCGAGATGAAACTTACAGAATGCAGACAATACATATCCACAATCCAGCTATGCCACTGCTTGTGCGAGTCCAACTCCTCACCGCAAGGTGCTGAAAATTGTCAAACCCAGTGGGGCATCCTCGCACCCTCACTCCCAGAT
This sequence comes from Micropterix facetella, assembly GCA_027564375.1. Taxonomy (NCBI): domain Eukaryota; kingdom Metazoa; phylum Arthropoda; class Insecta; order Lepidoptera; family Micropterigidae; genus Micropterix; species Micropterix facetella. The sequence continues at coordinate 5,073,094 of JAOPUG010000037.1, read as the reverse complement.
GTGATCAGATTTCTCTGACCTCCCTTCTAGTAGCAGGTTCGAAGTCACCTCCGAAATCTTCTACTTAGTAAACGGCAATTTCTCACCGGAACTATCACGGATACGAGACACCCTTACTCCGCTTGCCACCATCGAGTGGCCAGCGTATCGTTTCGAAGGATATTTATTGTATGTTACCTGCTACGGGCGAACCCGTCCACCCTGGAGCGTTTCAACGAACTTTATCGCTATATCACCCCAAGGCGAAGCGCTGAGACTTGGGGACGTAGACAAATATACGTACTAAGCTCCACCACTGCCCGTTAGAGTCTAACATCTTATAGCAAGGCAAGGGAATTGCCACCCTGCAGGCAGCCTCACTCTCTAACTCCCAGATTTAGTCAGATTCCTCCAACCACCGGTCTGGTTGCAGGTTCGAGGTCGCTTGCGCAGTCCTCTACCCAAGGCAGCGGTAATTTCTTACTGGAATTCTCGCGGATTCGTGGCGTCCTTTGCTCGGCTTGCCACCCGAAATCGGGTGGCCAGCAAATCGTTTCTAAGGATAGATAACCTGAGGTACCTATCTACCCCCGCTTCCTTGGGTCGCATTGCGCTTCACGGCTGGTTTGCCCGCCCCGTGAGCCAGTTGTCCAAATCAGCCCAAGTTTCTATCCCCAGATCCACCGCACAGCGGGTTAACTGGGTTGGTACTTCTTCGAGGAGGCTCCTGGATAGGGGCTGCTCCGCGAGCTGGGCCAACCAAAAGACATAAGTCCGGTTCACCGGTTTCGTCCCTCTTCGGGAGGCTGCCGGATAGGAGCTGAGCCGTGGGTCGGGCCAACCGTGATAGAAAGAGTTTGGCCATTGGGACCCGATCTGCACGACCCCATTAGACAGACCCCTGTCTGAATAGTAAGTTAAATTTGCTCATTACTCGCCAGGATGATACATTTCTTACATTACTTTACTTTAAAAATCTGCTGAAATCATTTGCCAAGTCATTACCGCTGACCAATAATTCGGGTATTCCTTGGTTAGAAAAGATTTTTCAGTGCCGTTACCATAGCTGAGCTACTTAATCTGGAAATAGCTTAAATTTCGGTCCATTTAGTGTATGTGTCGATTAAGATTAGGAATGGTTTCCCTATGAACAGGCCCGCTATGTCTACATTCACTCGATACCATGGTCTCTCTGGCACAATCCATTGCTGCTGTTCTCGAGGTGGTTTATATACATGACGCCAGTCCTCAATATGTGCATTCATCCCAGGCCACCAAATATAGCCTCGCACTGTGCGAGGCTAAAGCTTATGCGTTAGTTTCCACATCTCCTTAGTATCCAATTCTCATCTCCATTAAAATGAACTCACATATGCTATTTGACTGATTCTGCCACCTGCCAATTGCTGTCATTTATTTTTCAAGGTTTAACCATTGTAACATGTTAAATTTCGAAACTAATATGTTACCTTTCATTGTAATCTTAAACTCCCTCATCCGCTAATTCACTTGTAACCACAATATGCCAAACCACTGGCATAGGTATCTCGAACAAGACATTTATATGATGAAATGGAGAAATTCTTTTGCATCGTATGCTCGAATTCACTCTTGGCTGCTGCAATCTAAGATCTAAGACTGGAAGCAATGCAATGAATGATCATGTAGTTGTTTGTTGCTGTTCACAGCATGCGTTTCGAGCTCAGGGACATTCCACTTAAAATTTTGTAAGTTTCCGATCAGGTCCCTCTTGCCGTCTTCGCTCTTCCAATGTCGTCAGGCCAAGTTTCTTCAGTCGATCTTATATGACTTGTTTCTCAGCACTGCAACCATCTTTTTTGCTTTTCTCTACTCTCTTTTCAGGCAATTATGTCCTTCCTAAAATAACAATTCCATATCTGGGTGATCATAGGTCCTATATAAATTAAGGAAGAGATTGCTGGCGGTGAAAGAAAAAGCCTTGCTTATCGAATATAAGAGCGAATTAGCTCTCTTAACTATCTCAAATTATAAACTTTATCAATTCTTTTTCTTCAATTTTGTACGCTCGGGGTGGTTTACCAGATCCAATATGGAGGAAGGTGCATTTGTCTATATTGGGTGAGCGTGAGCAGACATTCTTTCGTCTAATACATTTTGCTATTGACGTTGTCCTAAATGATAGATATCATAGGATACGATAGGCCAATCAATTAGTATACATAAAGAAGTTTAAGGCTAGAAATAGAAGACGTGTCAGCTGCAATCAAAGATCTAAGAATGGTTGACTATGCTGGCTCGTTTTAGAGAATGCCTTGAGATCGATCAGACACAGCCTCCTTCACGGTGCACTCCGTTATTACAACTTCCCACCTGTGGTGTGTGACATTGTCATTGTTTAACATAATTAAAATATCAAATCGAAGACTATCTTGGTTCTTTAAATTTGTTGTTAAATAAAACAAAAATAAATTTTACCACTTGAAGTTTGTAGCGCCCAACGTTTCTGCGATGTTATAGGCACCGTAACAGTATAGCCACCGTATATATGAGCCACGAATGTTATAGCCACCGTAGTCCAGGGTAACATAGCCCAGTGCAAAGATGCAAAAAGATACGGTAAGCATGCTTCGCATTTTGCGACTATAATCTGCGTAGCAACTCCAGAACAGCAACTGACAAAAGTATTGTGAACTGGCCCTAACTTGGGTAATTGAAAAACTTGGATCATCTTATGATAAAGATTGTAGATTATTATTCCATTTAAATAAGACCTAGATTATTATTCCATTTAAAAAGTAGCCTAAAACTTAAATTTCTATGTTTTTACTTTTTTTTTGAGACTTTTAGTTTATACGGGCGGCGGGAAAATGTAAATTGTGATATCACAATGCATGACCCAGACTATTCTTTTTAGAATTCGCCAGATTTCTATGTACCTATTGTAGCATTTATTATGTGAGGTTATTGCAGTTTCAGTTTTATTTCAAAATCTTAAAAACTTTTTACATTTTCTTGTTCAGTTAAGGCAGTGTTTTTAAACATTTTTCAATGCACGACCTCTTTACAAGTATAAAAATTTTGGCGATCCACCAGATCCATAATAAAACTATGTAAGTGATTTAAAAAAACAACCTTTTTAAATTTCTTTCAATTGAGACTACTTACTGATCGAAAAATCAAGTGCTGTGTATAGCTTGTCACAAATATCTGCGGATCTGACCAAATGACGTTGTCAACGCGCTTGACCAACCAAATGACGGCAACAGGCGACAACGCGGGCAGCTCGAGGAGAACCTCATTCCAGCGAGGTCTGCAGATATTTCCAACGGGTTGCGCGATATTCTTTGCTATTTAGTTCCTATTGAGAAACTATTAAGAACTGCATTCGGAAGCTGCTAATGGGCAAAGATGGGTACTAAATCCTTTTTTGGATATGTCAGTACAACTGGCCGATCTGTCATCCATAAAGATGAAAGAAATCTTATAGATTTAGCTGCTGACGGTATGCTTAAAATGGAATTCAATACGCAAACGATTGACATTCTAGATGAAGAGAAGAGAAGAATATCCAGAGCTGTTTAGAGAAGCTTTAATATTGTTAGTGCTATTCACCACTTCCTACCTATTATAGTACAGTCATTCTGTGTAATCAATGTATGGGGAAGACAAACAAATTAATAAAGTTTTGAAACTTATGTGACATGATACCTTAGGGTGTGATGTTCAAAGCTCACAACTCTCCCCATCCCTCTACCTTAGGGTGTGATGTTCAAAGCTCACAACTCTCCCCAATTTTTTCATAATCTATAGAAGATACGACAGAAAGCTCAAAGACTTAATTAATAATCGTGTTTTAGTCTTCAGAATAAGCTATCATTTATGTGATTACGTATATTAGTTCTCAAGTTATCAAAGGATCAAAGGAAACTTTTTCAGGCAAAAAAAATATTTTTAAATAGTGCGTCCTGAACAATATTTGTGTACTATAAATTGTAAATTAGTATATAAATAAATCGAGTAATAATAGTCTATCAGATGGACGTCAATTTAAAAATTAATAACTTATTGGAATGTAATAATAAGCTATAGGATCAATAAAACCTTTTTAATAATTGTAAAATATTAAAAAAAAACAATTGCTATATTGGGTGAGAGTGAACAGCCTTTCTTTCGTACACTGCACTTTGCTATTGAAGTTGTCCTGAACGATAGATGAATAGATATCTTGGGATACGATATCATATCATAGATATCATACAATATCATATCATACGATATCATATCATAGTACGATATCATGGGATACGATATGATAGGCCATTCAATTAGTACACATGAAGACATATAAGCTAGAAATGCCCAAAAATTGTGATTTTTTTACACTTGTTTTAGTATTAGCTCTATATCTTCTAAAGTATGCACTCTACAGAATAAGTTATTATTTTATTTTTTAAGCAGATTAAGTTTGCTGCAATTTAAGCATAAACTGAGCACTATGGCTAGAAGTTTCCGATATACAACTCTTCGAAAATTGGCAATGTTTTCCAAAACATGAAAAATTTCACAGCAAACAAAAAACACATTCTTTAGAGATTTGAGAGGCCACTCAGTGATGTGAGGGATTACGCATTAAGAAGATTGCCAAACATTGCCAATTTTTGAAGAACTTTTTCTCTGAAACTTTGGCTTAATTTAGACTTAAATTGTAGCAAACTTAATGTACTTTAATAATAAAACTATAAGTTTTTCTGCAGGATGCATACTTTAAGAGATATGAGCAAATGCCTAAACAAATGGATTTTTTTTGCTGTTTTAGGGCATTGCGCAGCTTGTACAGGGCCTTTCGAAACTGCAAACTTGGTCTCTTACTATTGGCACAGGTCCTAATGATATATAAAAAAATTAAATTTGCAAGGGATTTGCAAAACACTTTGAATCTTGGTTAAAAAGAGCAAAATTATTCCATGATAGCCTTTAAGTCAGTTAGGAAAATTTCAAATGTTATTGGGCCAATCACTGAACCTTGCGGAATTCCACTGAATACTTCGTATAATTAAAATAAATGTGATGGCGGTTCTGAATATCATTCATTGCAAAGTCTCTACAACTGGTCTCTAGAGTGCTTGGTGAGGCCAGGGATGTATATTGAAAACTGATATGGTATTTTTTGTGGCCATCATTACATATTTTATTTGAGGTAGGGCTGGAACATATTGAAGTGACGTTGTATTGGATCATATTGTTTTTGATCAAAGAAAATAAGCGGTGGACATAAGCATGCTATATCAATTGTTTGTTTCATAAACATTGTGGCTTTAATTATTATTTGATTTATTGTCTGATGTACAAAAGATGTTTTATGGGTTATGGAGTCTCGCAATTAGAGTGCATTCCGATTTCTTGCAAATGCGTTTTAATAAACTGTCTTTCGCACTATTCTATTTAATCATCTTTAAAAATACTGAATCGACGCTCGGCTGTAAATTGCAGCATTCAGTTTCTCTTTTTGGTTATGCAATCACTTATGGTTTTCTATGCTGACGCCGGGAAAGCTCTATATAGATAACAATCGCTAAATTATTAAAGGTTTTTGCAAAAGAGTTGACTAGAATTCAACATTTAAATTTATTTCAAAAGGTGCAAATATTATATTCATATTCATATATTTTTATTAGTTCGTTATTTGTATGATATTTGCAAACTTTGTAAATAATTTTTGAAAATGTTACTTCATGGTGAACTCTTTTGAAACTGCCTGTACCCAAAGCGAGCTGGCCGACTATCGAAACGACTCGCATAACCGATAAAAACGAAGCGATTTTAAAACAAACCCTTGTTAACTTTTGTAATTCGGTGAGGCGCATGCTAAAAATCGGAATGTGCTCTGTTGTGCAGGACTCACACGGGGGAGACGCCGCACAAGTGCGCGTACTGCGCGAAGGCGTTCAGCCGCAAAGAGCACTTGGTGAACCACGTGCGGCACCACACAGGCGAGACTCCGCACAAGTGCCACTTCTGCGCCAAGGCCTTCTCACGCAAAGAGCATCTCAATAATCACATCAGGTGAGGCGGATGTGTTCTCGCATCGAAAGCGAGCACATATGATATACGAAGGTCACTAAGTATGAGGTCCAACCATAATTTCTACGGTTATGTGTTATTTTATCGAGATGCTATTTTGACAGTGTTGTCAGGTATATTCGAACCAAAGTTGCCGATTTTGCCAACTTTTGTAGAATAAAGCACCCGTTTTGCAAAAATCGCATGGTTAGGTTTTGCCTTTTTTTTTTATAAAAGCAAAACGTGAATGGAAAAAGTAAAGAAATAAGATAATGCATCTTTATTAACACGTTGAATAGTGGAGTATCATTGTTAAAAAAAAAGTAAAACTGCAGCAAATAATAATTAGTACTTAATTAAAAGTTAACTGAATGACCCACTTGAAATAGCATTCTCATTTTTATAAACTGTTTGAGTGAAAAAACAATATCAAATTAGTAGAAATTAACGCGGCAACACATCTAAGACATGATAAAATATACCTCCGTCGAATAGAAAGCTTCCTCCTTTTAATAAAACTATTAAAAGAGGACTAAAACAATTATAAATAAAAATCATTGAACGCATATTAAGGGGACAGTCTTTTTCCTGTTCCTGACAGTTTTCTTTTGCATGCCATTGTTTCATAAAACTTCATTTACGCACAAAATACGCATTCTAAAATTTTTATAAAAATTATACAAACTAATGAAAAACAGCTTCATGATCGGTGATAATCGTTATGTTGAAAAAACTATTACATTCGCATTAAAAAACTTGAACTTTTGAAGTCACAGATGAAGAATGGGGCAATTTAATATTTGGCCAAAGATTTTGCAAAATTTATTATTTGGAGTCAAAGAATATGAAATCCTTGAGAGGATTACACCCTTGTTTTTTGATTATTTGGTTTCTATCAATCGTTATAATGTCTAAAACCTTACGGCATTCTGTACCCAATACTTCAAGTCTTCCTAACATTTCGTAGAATCAATAAGTAAAAAACAAGGATGTACTCATGTTCTTTTAATATGTCCAAATAATTATTTTTGCAACATCTTCTATATTCTGGGCAAATTTTTAATTCCTCTTTTACTATACATATTTTATCTGTAAACGAAGTTTAAGTAAAAATAGCAGGATAATTGTACCCCGAAGACTTACCCCTTAAAGAGAAAAAATCCTTGTTTTTCCTAAAAGCGAAATAAAGTTATGGCAAATAAAACATTGTAAAATTGAATACAGTATCAATTACTAAAAAAATAAATGTATGTGGGTTTTTGTCGTAATTTGTTTTATCATACACCTATATCTATTGTGAAAAAGGTACAGGTTATAATGTCAGAAAGGGATGTTAATAACTACATAAAGGGATAGATTTAACCTGAACGGTGCTCATGAGAATTCCGGTACGATCGCTAAAAAGCCAGACAGATGCGTCCACCATGTTATTAAAAAACTACCCTCTTTCGTCCATGTTAGGTTCACAGGTATCTTAAATGGAAAAATTTTGCTTAACCTGGTAATACCGTATCTTAATGGAGCTAAATCTCCGCAGTACCCATCGCAAGCAATTATATTTTCTCTCTGTCCTTGTCTAGCGGGTCTTATCGGTTTCGTACCGGGTCTGATGACCGCATATATGTTAACTTTGGTCGGCTAACTCACAGTTAAACACCCATCCGGGATCCTCCTCGAACAGGGACTTAACCTGGAGAAGCCGAAATGTTAATCTTGGGGAAAACCTCAGGCGGACCTGGGTGGTTGGTGCACTGGTCTCTTTACTGGCCGGGAGAGCCTGGAAGCATACGCTTTCTATGACAGCAGGGGTAGACGCTGATCTGTTGTCATCTATCCTTAGAATTGATCCGTTGGCCACCCAATCCCGAGTGGCATGTCGGGCAAAGGACGCCTTGGATCTGCGATAACTTTGAGAGACGAATGCCGCTCACAACAACTTTGGATTTAAGATTATACTCGGGCGAACTCGTCACTCCGGGGCGTTTCAACGAACTTTATCGTTATATTGCCCCGAGATGAAATTTACAGAATTTAGCTAATACATATCAACTATCCAACTGCACCACTGCCCGTGAGCACTGGAAATTTTCAAGCACAGTTGGGTTTCTCGCATCCTCTCCCAGATGTCAGATTTTTCCGACCTCCCGTCTGGTAGCAGGTTCGAAGTCGCTTGCGCATTCTCCTACCTTATGTAAGCGGCAATTCCTCACTGGAACAGTTCGCGGATACGAAGCATCATTTACTCGGCTTGCCAGCCGAGATCGGGTGGCCAACGTAACGTTTCTAAGGAAAGATAACTTAAGATAACTTATCTAACTACCCCCGCTTTCTTAGGTTACATTACGCTTCTAAACTCTCTGGCTATTCGTCGTTGAGCAAAGGCCGGCAGACCGACCAGTGCATCAGGCAACCGTCCATCCGAAGTTTTCACTGTGTGCTTATGCCGCATTACCGGGATACACTCGGATCAGACCAGTCTGTCATCGTATATATCCGAGATACAGTGGGCACTTCTTCAGGAAGGTTATTAAGCAAAGGACAGCATGCCGACCAGTGCTCAGAGATCCGGGGCCCCCCGAGGTGTTCCCTCAGATCAGCCGCCATGCATAGCGGGTTCACTGGTTTAGTCCCTCTTTGTGGAGGCTGCTGGATGGGAGCTAAGCCGTAAGTCTGGCCGACTAGCGTAACAAGATAGTCATATGGCCCCATTAGGCCCCTGGCGCTCACAACCGGTAGAAGCTGCGCAAGAGACCTCGAAGCTGTGACCAGACGGGAAAATGAAGAAACCCTTCCAGATCTGGCAGTAAAGGAATGAGGCTGCCTATTAGGTGGCTTTTCTCGGTGCTTCGCTGTAAGGCGTTGAACTCTTATGGGCTATGTATTGTAGCTGGATTCGAGGATCGTATTTGTCCAGAAAGTCTTTGCGTCTCACCCTGCGGGAGAAAGCATGATCATTGTAGTTATGACTTCCTGGGATGGCGGGTTCGCCCTTTGCATACACCTCCCAACTGTCTTTGTCTAGCACTTAGCAAAGCGCGCATTGTTCCTATCTCTCTCTCCCCATCGTGCGGCCGAAAACGAATAGGTGCTTTGCTTAACGGAAAATGTTACAAATAATATGCCAAATGCAAAAAAAACATTAATCCTTTTATATATATTGTTATATTTTTAAATACATTTTTATATAGTCTTATATATGTCAACGTCATTTTTTATTTCTATCTTATCCTATATTTAAAAAATCATTGCTTGATAGTGCGATATTAATGTTTGCAATGGTTGAAATAGTAATTAACATTTATTTGCAATGAAGTTAAAATCATAACAAATCCGTTATTTATTTTTTCATTTATTTATTACAAGCAGCTCTATAAGCTGGTGTGTTTATATCCAAAACTTAAGTGATATTACGCGATTACATGGTCATGAAAAAAATCTGAAATATATAAATAAGAACAATAAATTTAAAAACAATGTATTTACAAACAACAAAAACCAAAAATATCATTTTATTTGAGCATCATTACGACTTAAAAATGTTAATTCGAAATAGATTTTTCTCCATGTGTTAACTGGAATAAATAGACATTTTCTCTGGAGATTGCTATTTCTTGAATAATTTTTTCATCTTTTTTATTGCTCACTGCAGGCAATTGCGTTTTGGCAGTATGAGGATTTGAAACGGCAATTCAATCAACATTGCTACAGCTGATGTGTTGCATTCTATATGTCCTTCTTCTTTTTCTTCTACTGGTGCCTTGTCCGCTACCGAACGTTTACTATCATATGGGTTATAACACCTTTATTCGCCGCCGCTCGAAACAAAGCTGTGGTAGATTTCTGAAACCTGTCCCATAGATTACGAAACCTAGATGTTCTTCTTCGTCCCAGACCTTCTCTTCTGGCTGTTTTTCCTTGAATTATTAAATGCATAATGTTATATCTTTCGGGCTTGTTGATATTCTTTCTAATGTTATGACATGAGCAAAGTATTCAAGTTTGGGGGTCTTCATTGTCCTCGAAATTTACATGTTCTTAGTCAAACTCCTTAAGACATACATTCCTGACTGTTAACCCAGCTTATACGTAATATTCTGCAATAGGCCCACATTTCGAAGGCTTGATTTATTAACAGTGTATATCTAAGTGGTCAGCTTTCCATCCCATATAATAATATTGAAAATATGTAGCATCTTAGAAGTCGAATCTTCAGCTGTAGGTTGATATTTCTTCCATAAAATACCTTTATTATCTTAAAGAATGCACTAATAGGTTTTTCAATGTGGCTTTTTATCACCTCTCCCAAATTGCAGCTCAGGTAAATATTGTTATCAGTCTTCTCCAGTCGAATTTCGTAAGCTAAGAATGTAGATGTGTCTACAAGTACTTTACTGACTATCATATACAGCACCGTGCAAATTAATTGGATCAAGCAACACATTTTACCTTTTTTTGTTTGGTTTCTGGCAATTATTTGAGCAATTTTTTTATTGTGGCAATGTTTTTTTAATCGGTCAGTTATTAGACCACATGTAACGCGACAAATGGACATATAGGTTATGCTCTTGTGGTTTCTGTTGGAAATCTATTCTTATTTCATCAAGATCATATTAATTTGTATGACGGCTTCTTGAATCTAATAGAATGGCAAGAAAGCCAATTAAGAAGCGGCTTCTGACCACTGTCATGATGAAGAAGCGCTTAGCTCGGGCCAAGAAATACCAGCACTGGACAACTGAAGACTGCCGTAAAATTCTCTTCTCCAATGAAATACATTTTGTTGTGCGGGGACAGCCTGTAAAGTTCGTGTGGCGAGCAGCTAGCGATCCCATTTCTCTCGCTCACTCGAACAGGGAGTAAATCACGCTATGAAGATGACGTTTTGGGGTCACTCGAGTCGGTCACTGGGATGACCAATATATTAACATCTTATCGAACAGTATGATACTGGAGCTTCGCAAGGTCAATACCTCCAACGCGATTCATTAAAAAAAGCCAAATTACTGCGCTAGAGTGGTCCAGAAACTCTCCTGACCTCAACTCTATCGAAAACCTCTGCGCCACTTGCGAAAATCGGCTCTCCAAGATGGATTTACAATGAAACCAAAAATGTTCTCTGCAGTAATTCAAGTCTAGTTTCACGGCGATGAACTAAAAGAAAGCTGTCATAACCTGGTAAATTCTATGCCTATAAGAGTGAAAGGTGTTATCAATGTTAAATGAGGACACATTCAATATTAAAATCAACAATGCATGCTACCATACTGTTTTTTTTTGTATGTTTATGTCCAATAAATCATTTTTAGGAGAAAAATACTCTATATTCCAATTAATTTGCACGGTACTGTACTTGGTCTTTATGATGTTCGACTTCAACCTGTATTTGTCACATCCTCTTGTAGCATTGTCAGTGAGGAGCTGGAGAGTCCCTCCATGCTTCAATTAGTACAGAATTATGTGCATATCTTATATTGTTAATGTTTATGCCATTTATTTATGTTGACCTCACTTTCGGATTTATTTAGTGCTTCCTTAAAGTATTTCACTAAGTAGCACCAATGTAGTACCTCCTTCTGTTCATAAATATTCTTGCCAACCTTGATGTGCGGCCTGTGGTGCCAGTAGAGATTAGTAATGATACTCGAGTCTTTGTCATTTGTTCCACGTGCTGGAGGATTTCGGCCATCTTGTTATGACTGACTATCGAAAGCTTTCTTAAAGTCGATGAAACACATGTAATATATGTGACCAATATCTCTATAAATTGCGTATCACTGACTTGTTCTATTTAATTATAAATTCTGAGGGTGTGTGATTTGCAGGAAGACTGTCAGTGCGTAAGATATTATAGTGATAATTTCAGTATTCAATGCATCTTTTGGTATTTAGCTTTGTCTCAGGATCATTACAATAGTTGACCGGTCAGTAAGAATATTTCCGGTGAAATATTTTTTATTGCAGAGGAAAAGGAGGCATTATTCGCTATTTATTTCGAGGAGCTTTAATACTTCTGTAGTTATTTCATCAGGTCCTTCTGCTATGTCCAAATATTTTATATACTTCATATTTGCCCGCCGAACTAGTACTTAGTATCGAAACATAAGTATCGATGCTAAAGTATCGGTATCGAATGATTAGTATCGATACTTCTACTTGGTAGTATCGAATCAACCCTACCAACTCAGATATGCCGGCAAGATGGGGGCGGAATGAAATATTACCGAATGCATTACCTGCATCGCTAGCAACCTTTCGTTTGGCTACAGTGATAGGACATCTTACCCAAACTCAGAAAAATGAGTCAGACTCTTATACTATTAGTTTGGTTGTGAACCCCTTCAACTGGGACATTGCCGATTCGCCAGAAGCATCTGCAGGATTAGCAGAGGCACTACTTTGGCTTCACTCCGATAATGATGAACGTATTGAATTTTGAAAGAAAACTGATCTTACCGTTTGCGACTACACATCTATGCGAACAAAGTTTTTCAGCAGAATTAGAAATAGGTTGAATGTTGAAGACATGATTCTGACCACTCTGACATCGAAACTTACACAGAAAACACTTGACTTCCCCTATTTAAATAAACAGGAAATAGCATAAACTTACCTAGATATTTTTTTAAAAATAGGAATAAAATAGATATTAAACAACAAAAAATTACATCTGTAACATCTAAGGCGAGGCTTAAGGAATACTCCCCCCCCCCCCCCTCGCCCTAATATGAAAGCTATAACTATGGCCGTGCGAGGCAGTAACATTAATATAAACCAATATATTTTGGGGTAATGTCCAATTTGATTTTATTCGGGAGTTTTTTTTTGTCTAGGTAGTAAGCAATTGAGTGGGCTCTTAATATTAAAATTAATCATCTCGAAGTTGATTACTATAAAGAGGATTAGGGTTTGCGGGCCTTCGAATGAATATTATATTTGTCCAACTACCAAAGGTCTGATATTTTTTGAAGACACTTCGTAAATGTGCTGGAATATGACAGGGTCCACACGGGAGAAACGCCGCACAAGTGCACATTCTGCCCGAAGGCGTTCAGCCGCAAGGAGCACCTCACCAACCACGTCAACCAGCACACGGGCCAGACGCCCCACAAATGCCACTTTTGCTCTAAGGGATTCTCCAGGAAAGAGCATCTCACCAACCATATCAGGTGCGTTTCTTAAGGCTTCTCTATTGAGGAACAGCCACTCCTTTATTTTACCTACCTAGGAATTGTAAGGAGAAAAGGAGGGCCTATTTATTAAAACAAACATCTTCAAATGTGAAAAATTCTGTACAACGGACACTTCTCGTTAGAGTACCTAATAGCATTTTTCTTAGAAAAGATTGTAGATATCTTCTGATAGGTAGTGAAAGACCCAAGGTATGATGTAAATAAACATTTATACCGTAATATACCCAGCTAGCGTTTTTTTAATTGTGCTCTATCAAAATGTGATAAAAAATATATATTCTGTATCATATATGTTTATATTCTATAAGTTAGGGATTATATATCTCTGT
>JAOPUG010000037.1:5041315-5059454 GCA_027564375.1 Micropterix facetella | reverse complement strand
GTTTTACATGTTTTACACATTCTTCGATAGCCACTTCCGGCGTTGACCGTGTAATTGGTGTTAATTTTTGGGAACAAGAAGAAGTCACAAGGTGCCATATCGGGACTGTAAGGAGGATAGCTCATGAGTTCTACGTTTCTCGCCTTCAAAAGCTTATTTGTCTGACGTGTGAGAGCTGGCATTGTCATGGTGCAGGATGATGCAGCGTTAATGGTTGCTGTTACAGAGTACATCAATAACTTTCGCCAAGAAAATGATGTGAGGTGTACAAATCAGCATTCAGGTTGGGATGATTCTTCAAAGTAATAGTAGCCACGTGTTCTATCCACTTCGCGGCTCTTTGCACATGCGTCAATTTGGTCACGTTCGGCCTATGTTTTAAAACCCAAATGGTCTATTACTATTATATTTCGAGTTCGCATCTGTCAATCCATGTTTCGTCACCTGTTACTATGTTCTATACTCCCCCCCCCTCCCCGTTCTGCCGCCCTGGCATTGCACCGAGTGACGCATTCCGTGTTTTAAGCCTCAGTCAAATTGTGTGGGATCCACCGCGAGCACAGCTTTCTCAAAGCCAAATGGTTGTGCAGGATTGATTGTACGTAATTCATGCCTATGTTCTCATGGTAAGTCATTTGCCTATCTGTTTCGATCATACGGCGCACATTATCAATGTTTTTATTGTTGACATCGGTGGACGGACGACCTTCACGGAATTCGTAACTGAGATGACATGACTGCGTTTCAATTCTCCAAACATGCTATAAATTGTTGTCTTGTTTCGTGATTCATCGCAAAAAGCAGTTTGAAGTCTAGGGAGGCTCTTCCAATCTGCATAAAATCGTAGTAAATTATACAGCGAATTTTCACGAGTTAAATGTATCGTAATGCAGACACGTAGGTACGTTTAAAAATGAAGCAACAATGAAAAAACAAAAGACAGATTAAATACATGTTATTATATAGCCAAAGAGTTCAACTTAAAAAGTTGATTTTTTTAAAAAAAATGTTTATGTAAGTGGTTAGTTTCTGAAACTTTCCATTTTATTCTACATATGTATGCAGAATGAAACGATTTCTATTTTTAAATACGGGCATGGGTTCATTGAATATTTATCGCTACGAAGTCGATCGGTCGAGTGATTATGTGTTTGTATTAAGGCAGAGAACAATCAAGTATTTGAAGTGGTTGGCCCAATCTTTCATATTCTTTTAGCAGTCGCAGTATGGCTCCGCAATAATTTCCCGAGGCGGAAGCTGGCCGCGTGCATTTGACGTCCAAGGGCGTGGTCACCACCCGGGCTGAGTTATAGTCGCGCTGAGTTGGTAATGGTGAGGACATCTATGAATAGCCGGCGAACGGCTCCTTGCGACATCCTGTTCCAGATATATTTTTTCCAAGTCGAGAATAATCGAACGAAAAAAAAATCATTGGCTGTGTGAAACGGAAAGGAAGAAACATTAATGAGGCACACTCAGGAATTTTGGAGGATAAATCTAATTTTTCAGGCAATTTCCCAGATTTTTTTTAAACGGTATACTGGAAACCTCAGTGCACCCTTATTATACGCTATGGAGAAATTACTCACAGTCGGAGGAAATATCATACCGATTTACAAAAAGTATACTAAGTTTGATGATTTTAATTATATACTAATTAGTTTAACGAGTACCATGTGCAAAGCCATTCGACAAACAATTGTGCATAAAATTCAGCGTCTTTATAGCGAGAAATGATATAGCGACCAAGTACCGAATTCTTCCGAAAATATCTACCACATAGATCGCATAGATCGCGCTCTCGATTCACGAGCGACGTTCGCACTGAACCTAGATGGTAGGGATGATGACGTGAGCTGGTACGCAAATATCTGTCCATATGTGTGGGCTTCCGATATACTATATGTCCGAGAGTATTGTCACTACTTCTTGACACTTTGACATTCTGTAAGGCAAGATACAGTTAGTGTTGTGTGCACGGCTGATTTTCGAAATTCACGCGCGCTGAATCCGCTCCTCCCCCACCACCGTTACAATCTCTGCAGTAACAACAGCAGTTTGCCGTCTTACCGCAGAAAAACGGATGACTATCGACGGCATTTCAGTCTACCTTGGACAACGGAGATTGCAACATCGCCGAAACGTCGGATGCTTTAAACGTCACGCGGTAAATTCGTTTTTATCCTATTTATAAGGTATGTTATTCTTTAACAGATAGTCACAGATGTTCGTTTTCTGTCTTGAGCGACTTATATCGTCAAGAATCCGCCAAATCACTCTTCTCCTAGAACCAGAGAAGAACAGCCAGTATTCTTCTCGCCGCTGAGGAAGGAGCCACGGGATTCAAAACGTCCGGCTAAGGTATTCACCTTCATGATTTTTCTTTTTGGAAATATCTGCATCAGTATTATAAAATAAAGGAAATAACTTTTAAGCTTAATCGCCCATTTTAATAAATCTAAATTTGATGCAGATACCTTATATACCATATATAGCTATATGCTACATAGGTTGCTATAGTATGCTACAAATATATGACAATGGGGATGTGTGCGCAAAAGCCTTTGTAGGTGGTACTAAGGGCGATCAACGCAGTGACCAGCCCAAGGTGTGAAGTGAGCGACTTTAGGGTCTCGGATTATCGTCAACTAGTTGCTCAACATCATTTTCACTGTCGTTGATATCACTCCAATTGTGGCTCCTTGTCTCATCTCTAATTAAATTATGCAACACTGACATAGCGACAATTATAATTATAGCGGTTTCAAGTAAGATCGATTCAAGACGATTAATATTGGTGATGTGGTAACCTGAAAATGAAATACGTTATTCTCACTTTCCTACTCTTTCACAAATCGATGATTCCAGAAGTTAATATTTATGTATTATTAGGTACCTGATCGTTTTGGCAGTTTCAAATGACATTTCTTTGGCTGCAATTGGCCCATTGTATATTTCCTGTGCTCTAGTTGTATTAAGGACTGGCGTCAATATATAAGGCGCACTGGCACATCCGCTGTCTCCTATCGGCCTCCCTTGGAATTCCCGAATCATGAGCACTTCCATGCCATCCAGCCACACACAATATTACTGACGCGGCCTTTCACATCGCGCATAACCTGAAAATGAAAGTTAGACTGACTTTTCCACTTTCGCATTCTTTCACAAGTGGATAATTCCAAGAGTTATATTTATGTATTATTAGGTACTTGATCTTTTTGGTAGTTTCAATGGAAACTTTCGCGGACCAGTTCTATTATTTGTCTGATTTCGTCATTAGCAAAGCGATAACAAAGACGGAATTCCGGTGCGTCGTTCTTTATAAGTTCAAGAAGCGCGGACGTCGATGTCATTAAACTCGAAAATTTCATCCAATTCACGAAGTTCATCTATTTTCAAACATACGTACAATGGGAAAAATGAGAAACCTGAAACAAAAAATCTAACAACGGCTGACAGAGCCGGCGTGAAATGTCAGAATTCCCAAATGTCAAATGGACCGAGAGCTCTTCTTCTTTTTTGGTCGGTATAGTCTTCGAGAATGGTGATTTCGCCTAGTATTTAGTTCCTCCGTTTCGCCCACAGGCTCTGCGATCGCCTTATCGGCGACTTAGCAGTGCCTCGAGGTGTAATTAAGGGATGTATGGGCCTATAACACCTTGCTAACCGGTGAATAGCTTAGTAACTGCTTGATAGACGTCTCTGAATAGAGTTTTTTGCAAATATCGGCTGACTAACTTTAGTAAGCTACTCTGAATAAGACCGTAAGTGGTGGTCGTTAGATTATTAATTTAATATTGTCATTTATATGTTAAAAAAAGGAGACGGTAAATATGACCTACTTTAAACAATATTCTACTATTAATTTTGACAAATATATCTAATTATTGAGATATATTATTTATGAAGATATTCATGAGACAAGGGCGTTAATTATATTATTACGTTATTAAGGTATTTTATTTCACTTAAACATTAATATTTCTTCATGTTTATCTTCTATAAGTTAGGGATTATATATCTCTGTTCACCGACTTCCAGGTTAAACGGCTTAGCCGATTGACTAGAAATTTGAAACATAGACTCGTGAGGGGTCAAGTAATCGGCGTGATTCATAAAAATTTAACTTTTAGTCCCAGGCGGTTCCTCTGGAGTGGATCATAATTTCACCGCTAGGCAAGACTCGGCGCCGCCTAGCAGTGCCCAATCATAATTTCAAACCAGGTTCAATTTTCTGCTAAAACAGCCGTGTTAACCAGTTAGTTATCAGCTCATACGGTAGGTGGCGTTGTCGTGACATCATGCGTTCGATAATCGATAAACGTCAAATTTAAATCATTTATGTTTTTATTAATTAATTAAATACAATTAAATATCTCTCCTGCATATTGTACATATTAATACATTTTTAACACCTATAAAATCAAAATGTTTATTAAGTGGCATTGATGTGCCCTTTGGGCACAAGCTAAATCTTGTATTAACATATTGACTGACAATATTTACCCTTCATATAAGTTGTGACGTAAGTTTTTTTCAATTGTAATCGATTGTCTATGTCGAGGGGTAAGAATAGGTATTTATCAGGAATTTTGTCATATTTGTGACAGTATAGCTTTTACTAGTTAGTGTAGAAATCACGACACTACAAGCCTCAACAAAAATTGACAAAATTCTGCTGATGATTCAATGACGCTGCAGAGTGATGTGTTCGGGTTGGGTTTCCTGACTGGACGCTTAATAGCATCTTGATCCGTCAACATGTAAAAATTAATATATGAGTTGTGGCAATTAAGTTCTGGGAAGTTGTCAATAAAACACAAGCAAATTAAGTTATGAACAAAATTTTATTATCGACCTTCACAATAGTCTCCTTTCAACTCTACACAACGATTCTAACATTGCACCCAAGATTGAAAGCACCCATGGTAATCCTCCAAAGTTAACCCGTGCAGCACCGCGATTACAGCTTCCTTGACTTCCCGTACGCCACCATGATGAGTTCCCTTGAGGTGCCACTTCATCTTTGGGAATAAAAGGGAGCGATATCGGGGCTATAGGGTAGGTGCGGCAACGTTGGAATGTCTTTTCACCAAAAACTCTTGCACAATGAAGGAGGAATTAGCCAGCACGTTGTCGTGGGGCAAGATTCTACTGTTCTCGGCAAGTTTGAGCTGCACACGGAAAATGTGTGCCCGCAGCCGCTCCAGGATGCCAACATAGAACTGTCCGCTCACTGTCTGGCCGGCAGGTGGCTTCATAAACAGTGATAGGGGATATGTCGTTAAAAAAATCAAAGTCATTAAATGGATAGATTGAAAGGGGAATTAAAATAGGCCAAAGTATCGAAGTTTTGTAAAAATATTAATTGGATTCCAAGAATATCAAATCGTTAGAAGACGTTCGCTCTTGTTTTTTTAATATTTTGTTTCTGTAAGCAGAATATCTAAAACCTTACAACATTTTATCCCCAATACTTTAAGCCTTCCTAACATTTCATAGAAAGAAAATTATGAAAAAACAAGGGTATATAACTATCAAGAATTTCATATTTTTTTATCTCAATGAATTATTTTTGCAAAAACTCGTATATTTGGTCAATTTTTGAATTGCCATTTTACTCCCTTTGGTTTTTTCGACATAACGACTTATTAATCATGGAGCCTCTTTTCATAAATTAGCTCAATTTTTTATGGATTTTAGAATGCATATTTTTTGTGTAAATGGTTTTAAGAAAAAATGGCAGAAACTCCATTTGGCCCTAGAAACTATCCCCTTAAATGTAAACAGTGACTCAACATAGGCCCATCGCAGAAATAAATGCCTACTGTTGCGGTAGGTCGCCCTGACCGACAGGGCTGCCACTCTTAAAATTAATATGCAATTTTATTTGTGCTACATTTTTCATTATGTCGTTTTTATTCATTTATTCATTTATTCAAACATAAGTAAAGTAACATTACAGCGTGTATGCTTAAAAGCAATGCCAATGCGTTACATACTTGCACTAATACTATATTATAGTAAATATTTACACAAAAAAAAATAAACTTTAAAACTGTATTTTATATTGTCGAATAACTAGTATTATTTATCATATTACTCTATGCTTAACTGAAGAGGCAGTTCCTCCAAGCGTTAAAAATGTCAATTTCGGAAGGTAGCATGTTCAATATATTGATCATCCTATTGTCGTTTATGACAATATGTGGTGTTCAACGCAAGGTGACAATTCTTTCAAGTGGTAACTCATTGTCTTGAATTACTCAGGGTGCTGAATCATTGAAACATCAACAGAACAGGATTCGACGCTGAAAAATTCAGATATCCAAAAACAAAGTAGTATTTTCCAGTCAATTACGACATTGTAATCATCAATACTTTACAATATCACAGTTTGTATTATTGCCAAGGCCAAAGGTGAGATTGGCCAAGGCAACCTCGGGTGACGGTTTTCGAAATATCCCGAGACGCCGTTGGTGAGAGGCATTTTTCACTTTCTATTTGAAGTTGAACTACAGTTTACCATTATGTACTGTCCCGTGGCGCTGTTGCCATATCTGTAGCATCAGGATTTTACACTTTCTCATCAAAAATTACATTACGTTACCTAACAACTTGTATACGATGCGACATTTGAACGAATTGCATGTTTGCGTGCATTACATAACTATTTTTGCTTTTAATTCATAAACGTATATGCCAAATTGCAGCCTAGGTAAAAAAGTTATCAGTCTTCTGCAGTTGAATTTTGTAAGCTATAACTGACTATCATGTTCTCGGTCTTTGTAGTGTTTAGCTTCAACTCATATTCATCAAATACTTTTGTAACATGGGGGACTCATATTCATCAATGGGGGAGCTGGGTTCTTCCTTGCCGCTGGCAATCGATACAATATCATCAGCATATCTTGTATGGTTGATGTTTGCATCATTTACCTTGACCCCACTTTAGTACAGGATTGTACAAATTAATAGTATCACAGGCAATTTTTATTGTATACCTTTTATTGCTTGTAAATTAATAGTTTAGTGAAATACACAATTAACATTAAATTAGTAGGAAATGTACAGATGCTGCTAAGTCTTGCTGCAGCTTGTGACTTGTTTTTCTTGGGTATTTTTTTTTTTTAATTCTTTTTTCCCCTGTTGCAGTAACGGGCAACCTTAATGTCGATCGACAATTATCGTATATGCTTTTATAACATCACGTGATGGTACTCAGGCGGTCACCCATCCAAGTACTGACCACGCCCGATGCTGCTTAACTTTCGTGATCAGTGTTTCAACATGGCTACGGATGTTACTTGCTATTGAGAAGCAAAAAGCTATCATCCCTTGGTGTTATCATCCACAGTTGTGCAATCTCTTCGCCTCAACTGATCCAGTGTCCTTTTTACGCTTCAATATTTTGGTAACTGCTCCCTGACTCACTCCACAGCAATGCCTTTTTGCGGCAAAGACGTGTGTTCACTCAACGTGACAATCTTCTCGTGCTTCCTAGGTGTAATATCCATTGTGCAAGTTGAACTACACAAACTCACTAATCACTAGGACACAGCTTTGAAAGGCAAAAGCATACAAACATGTTAAAATCTAACACGCAGAATTATAGGTTATATTTTGAATATTTTGACAGCTCTCAAGTGATGTCCCGGTATTGCCATATGCAGAAAACTGAGGAAGTCATAGTGATTCAATTAATTGGCACAATACTGTAACTTACGGATGAACTCACAGTAAAGATTGAAATATTGAAAAAAATAGATAAACTTGCATACCAGAGCAGGACCATTTCGGTTTATCGCTCTGAAATTCAGGTACAACGCATAGCCTCTTACCTCTTGTGTATGCACTCTACATTTGTAGTTATGCATTTCCTTAGTCGGTCGAAATGAGTTGATGTAATCTTGCACCCGTTGCCTCGAACGCACATTGCATTATGTGGAAAGACAATATGGCAACAAGTGATTAGAGATTACCTCGGACACCACTTCTAGCCAGGACCTCCATTTAAAATATGACACACCGCCGTCAGCTACATTTGGACAATTTTGTGATGAGGTTGGCCTACCTGTATAGCAAAATTAAGTAATTTATAGAAACCTCTAAGCTGGATCTGTGCGGGCCGGCCGAAACTCACTAGTTCTAAATTACAAAACGTTGGCATACCAGTATTGTTTTGCTTATATTGCTGCATCGATCTGGAATAGGCTCGGCAGATTTTAGGACAAAGGTCTCGGAAAAATTTTAATCTCCTATATGCAAGGCAGCTCCTAGACTTACAAGTAGACTCCTCGAAGTATTAGCGAGTCTATGCATTGCACAGCCGGCAGACCATTTCATCGCCAGCAAACCCTTCATATTCTTTCTTTTGCATCTTTATATACTTTGATATCGATGGCTAAGATCACAAACCTCCTATGTAAGCTTTTCACCATACTGATATTTTGATATCAACAATTCCATAAAAAATGACTCACCCAATGATCCAAACCTACTGTCACAAAAAATCTTACTGTAAGTCACTACATTGAATAAAAGCTGCTATCTCACATTCACCCTATTATGAAGTTCACTAACCTACTATATAACTTGACTTTTAGTAATACTGTATCAGGTAGGTAGAAACCGACTGAACAACTGTTATTCATTCAAATGTTTTCATTCTGAAAAACGCTATTATAGTAATGGTTGTTTTAAAGTGCATCTTTTATTTTTCCTCTATCAGTTTCTTAATAAAAACATGCCAACCTAAACATTTTTTTTTAATATATCATGTTTTTAAAATGAGCCACCATATTGGACGTCACATGGCTTATACCCTTTCATCTGATACCCATGTCAAGGGGATTGTAAAGTGAAAGTGAATACGCCATTTTGTAGTGGCCGCCACATTGGATCTACCATAATATTGAATATGCTATATTGTATTATCTTCAGAACTAAAGTTGTGTGCAAAATTTCAGCATGATCAGGTATCGGGAAGTTAGTTTAAAATCGATTGCAAAATTTGTAACGAACAGACAAACAAGAAAGCGAGTTAATAAAAACGTGGTAATTTCATATAAAAAATATTTTAATTTATTTTCAAAAAAGTATTTTGTTATTTCACCATCCTCTTATATCACATTAAACCTTCTATATTGATCGTTTCGTCAATACTGACTTCAAAAAAATTCTGTCACAATATTTTAAAATGCTTAAAAAGTTCATGAAATAACATACATATAATTATTCAAAAATATTAAATGTGTGGCATCAAAGGTTTTCCTAAACAAAATTTTGTATTTCACAAGACAATAACATTTAATAATAACAGATGAGCGTATATGTATTTTTGTATTTCAGTTTTTCGATTCTCCTCTAAATTGTCATTTTTAACAAAGGCAGTTTGGGAACTCAGCTGTCAATATGTAATGTAATTTCATGTAAATTAAATTCAGCCTTGGATTCCACGCCACAAAGTGTGCATCCTTGTCATACTCTCGTCATAGTATACAGAGAGAACAGTAAGGGCACTCTCAGGTTGCAAGGTGTGGCGGGGATTGAGTGCAAAGGAAATAAGCAGTGGATACGTAACGACAAACGCATGTTTTTGCCGTTACAAGTCTCGGGGTTGTGGAAAATCATCGTGCCTGTGCTGTTTTTCACTTTTTTCTGAGGGTGCGGTGGCCATATGACGTACGCTTGAGATTTCTCATTCTGCTTATTTCGTTCAGTCACGGATGACGCCTGTGGTACAACTGTCTAGTAATCGTATTACTATTCGCGACGTCACTCGCTTCAGTTTAAATTTTATTCTGAGATAAGATACTCTATGTATACTGTGTTCTCGTGCTGTTAATCCTCTTAATTAGGACTACCATATAGATGATTGTCCTATTTGCCTCGTCTCTGTATTCCGAGATTTGGGTGTCATGTTTGATGATCACCTCTAGTTTCACCAACATATCAAAAACATCTCTGTGTGTGTGCGAACAAAACCTTAGGTTTTATTCTCAGGACCCCTATCCTCCGCTTGCTTAAATAATTATCCCTTCCCCTTCATAAAGAATATATTAGGCTTTTCCTTAATCGAGCAGAAAAGAATGAACCATATACTTCCTTATACATGTGCTCGAACTGCTCAGTCGGAGGGTCTACAATCCATTGTTTCTCTAGGTTGTGGAGCTATATTACATACCCTATCCCTATCTGTGATCCTGCAACCGTTCCCTAAAGCATACCATCACTGCTAAACTGACATAGGTAGATATAGCCACATTGGGAGGGTTGTGCAACAACTCAATGCACTGCCTAGCGATGTAGATATTTTTGGATGGTCAGCAAGCTAACTCAGATTGCTATGCTTGGTCTGAAATTGATTTTGAATCTCGCTCTACTGCACAATCATTGATTAATGTTGCATGTATATACTTACTTAATTATGTAATTATGTATTGATATTTTCATTACATTTGTGTTTCAAGCTGTTTTGAAATGGGTTTACCCTGGGTATATAAAAAAATATATATAACAAATTGAATTCAATTTAAATTCACAACTCTACGTTATTTGTAAATTGTCTAAATCAATAAATAAATAAATGAAATAAAACAAAACATCCCCCTCACGTTCGCTTTTCAATTGTTGAACGACTTTCGAGACAACCTGTATAATTAATTTTTTGATTGTTTATTTGTTTTTTTGTTTTTGTTTGTGCCGTTGGAAATGATTGGTTTGCGCTTCTCTTGTACTTCAGAATGCATACGGGTGAGACACCGCATAAATGCACGTACTGTCCTAAGGCGTTCAGTCGCAAAGAACACCTCACAAACCATATCCGGCAGCATACCGGCGAAACACCTCACAAGTGCCATTTTTGCTCAAAGTCATTCTCCAGGAAGGAGCATCTCGTCAACCACATCAGGTACTCACACTGACTTCTAAGTTACTATGGCTAAGGACACATACAACGCTGCACAGTGGTCCCGCATACCACATGGCTAGCTGGACAAATATAATTACAAGTTCTTTTTTTATACTAGAAGGCATGATTTACATCATCTACGGGAAGATGATATTATATAATTGAAAAATCCCCATTTATCCAAAAAATAAAATTATTTTGTTGCAATTCAAATAGTTAGCATTATTGAAAGACAAGATCTTAGGATTTTTTTATTTTTTATTATGGTGAATTACGAATAACACCTAGATTCTAGTTCTTTCTATAGTTTCAAGCTTTGGGCAAGATCCGAGCTTACCTCCATAGTTCAAAAAGTTGTCTGCGGTGAAGTACGGTGGCTCGGGCTGAAGAAAAAAATCACACATAAGTCGCTCGTTTCCGCATGATTCACACCCAAATATATAGTCGAGTATTGATCATTACTTGAGTCATTACTCAACTATGTATTACTCAGGTGTCAAGTAGTACTTACGTATTGGATTCAATCTATAGTCGAAAAGCATTCATCAGCTCAGCTGAGTAATACTCGAGTAGAGAGGAAATCATGGGAGAAATATTTCTTTGTCATAGCAACACTCGTGTTGCCTTACAATTTAAAATACATAAAAATATTTTTATTTCTTAAGACTTATGAAAATAAATTACCTATCTTTTATGTTTCTTCTAAAATTATGATTAAGATTTATAGAGAATGTTTATTCCCATGTTAAGGTTGTTCCTCTATAAAATATTCATTAAATTGGTAGTTTTAATTCATAGCCGGCGATTTAAAAAAAAATACACCATTTTGTTGTCTGTCACGACTTGCCAGTTCTATCAGTTCTATTCTAACCTCATTCATTATTTCGAACCGTGCGCGATTGGTGATTCTTCTATTCTCCTTTTTTTTTTTTTGAACTCCCTCATACCGTCTTTTGCATTTCAACTCCGCTATTTCGTGAAATAATACATAAATACAAAAATTTACACATAAACCAATGCAAATAAATGAAATGTTTTGACAGCTCTAGCTAAGTAGCAAGTAGCTCTAAAATATCGTCAGACGGATACTCAGCTCTGAGTAATACTCGAGTATTACTCGCCTTCCCAATACTTGACTGAAATGAAAACTGGTACTTAAGCATTACTCAAATATTGCTCAGTACTCGACTAATGATCAATACTCGACTATATGTTTGGGTGGACAATTATTATAATGAAAGTTAAATGTATTGGTTTTAAATTTAAAAAATAAACCATGACCATACCTCACCCTGCTCTATAAATTTATACCTTTGCAAATCGAAATAAATGTTTTTTTTTTGTTGTCATAAAACGCATGCAACGACTATTACGATGAACGATATGAGGCGCACTACACCAGTAGCCAACGCTATATTGCATGTGACTTTAGCTTCATGATACGTCTGTATTTGGTGCGACACATATATTTAAATGACGTTTCATTATTTCGATTTAAGCCCTTTTTCATCTCAGATAATGTAATGTTTAAGAAACTTTCACTTTTTCAAATATACTAAATTCCAGCTAGCAATTATACATCGGAACACCGTACGCTGGTTGCCAGCGTAAGCGATAAGCGTCTGCAAGCATGGCGCATCCCATGTAAATAAGGGTGTTTTTTGTCTGCCTTGATTGCGCTTGTCGCAGTGCCGGTGCCGACATGCCTTGTTTTGTTCTCAGCCAATCCCATAGTCATCAGAAAAATATCTAAAACCGGAAACTCCTACCGCTTTTCTCTCCAAACTATGGAGTGTTTCTCTTTTTATTTAATATTATATATTTGTTTAATTTTGTTTCCTGATATACAAGTGGCGCGAATGATTTTGACAGTTTATTTAATAGTGGAGAATATGTGGAAAATCATAAATTGGTTCAATAAATTGGAAGGAACTTAAGAGTTGGCGCTATTGTTCAGTAAGATCTATTGATGAAAATGGCCCATTGACAAACAAAAGGCACTTAAACTGAGGATGATATTAGCATAATTATGCTATTTGTAAGAACAATTGATTTTACTATAAATTACAGTACCGTGCGAGTTAATTGGAACATAGAGTATTTTTATCTCAAAGTGCTTTCTTAGATATAAACATAAAAAAAGAAAACAATATTGGTAGCTTACATTGTTGGTTTTAATATTGAATGTGTCATCCTTGTCCATCGATAACATCTTTCACTCACATAGAATTTACCAGGTTTTGATAGCTTCATCTTTCACTCACATAGAATTTACCAGGTTTTGATAGCTTTCTTTTAGTTCATCATCGTGAAACCAGACTCTAATTACTGCAGAGATCATTTTTGATGGCCCAGGGGTTTTCGATCTGGTTGAGGTCAGGGGAATTTTTGGCCTATTCCAGCTCAGTAATTTGGTTCTGTGTGAAAAACTGTTTGACTTTTTTGATGAATGGCATGGGGCGAGATGATGTTGAAAAATGCCCTCATTTTTCTCAGGAGGTATTGTACCTTGCTGAGCTCCCGTATCATACGGTTTAATGAAATGTCAATATATTGGTCTGATTTCATCATACCAGTGACTGGCACGACTGATCCAGCGCCATGATAGGAGAAGCAACCCCAAAACATCTTCGTAGGGCGCTTTATTCTCTATTCTAAATGAGCAGGAGAAATGGGATTGCCAGACTTCAGTTGTCCAGTGCTGGTATTTCTTGGCCTCAGCTAAGCGCTTCTTCATCATGACAGTGCTCAGAAGGTGCTTCTAATTGGCTTCCTTGTCATTCTACCAGATTCAAGAAGCCGTCGTCGCACTTTAGTCACTTCAATATTGATTCCAGATTGATGAAGTTCCCTGTTTAAGTCAACTGCACTATCAGAAGTAGATCTATTTTGCTCTTACGAATCAGAAGTTTATCATCTCTTATGGTAGTTTTCCTCTTTCGACCACATTTTCCCTTTCGTTTGATGTCCACCGCTTCCGTCGTTTGTTTCTGCTTGACAATCCTGCAGACGGATGCTAGGCCAACTCCAAAATTCTCCTCTATTTGTAGGTTCGTCATGGAAGAGTATTCAGTAAGTGCGATTATCCATTCCTGCTTTCTTATAGTGATATTCAAATTAAAACGATTCCCAACAGAAACCACACGAACATAACCTGTAATACGTCCATTTGACATTTTACATGTGGTCTAATAACTAACAGGTTAAAAAACATTGCCAAAATAAAAAAAAACTCAGATAATTGCCAGAAACAAAAAAAAAGTTAAAATGTGTTGCTTGTTCTAATTAATTCGCATGGAACTGTATATATGGATAGGTAGTCAATGTACGATATAAATAAACATTTATACAGCAATATATTCTATATAGTGAGAAATTCATGGTTGAAGTTTGGTAAAAATGCTCAAAAAGGCTTTTCCTATGAGAGTCATTATCGATATAGAGATATAAAATGAAAATTCTTATGTTAATCTCAGAGTGAAAGAGTTGAAATAGACTCTAAATAAAGTGGAAACCTTTCGAATACTACCAGTTTTTTACTAAATTCGGGCAAAATAATCATTTGATTGTTTTTTTTTTCAGAGTTCTGAAAAACTAATGAATATTGAAAGATTTTCTCTGCAGTTATTTATAGAATCGGAATGAGAAAAATCATTGTCTTTACTTTCTATCTGGAGTCACTTTACCCCCTTAATGTAGAATTAACTGTTCCGTGGTAATCAAATATCCCAAAAGACCACGAGTACAAATTAAATATAAAAATACCATGATCTCGCATATGCCGTCACACAGAACGGCTTCACTGTTCACCTTCACTTGGTGGAAGTTAGCGCTCGTGGCCTCTCAGCCAAATCTCTGTTTCACCTCTTTTAGGGTCTTGGCCTCTCCAGGAAAAATATTACCTCATTCCTAGAAAAAATATGTAAAACTTTGATTTCTGAATCTTAAATTCTATGGCTTGAAAGGGAGGAGGGAATGGGTGGTAAGGTTTACGTATAATCACATGTGGCAAGACAGCTGTTCTAAACCTACCACAGCCGGTCATTAGTCCGAAATCCACTGCTCACCCCCCAGAAGTGTAACAATAGTATTATGATGGGACCTACTCCGCTCGGTGAGTTTCACGGCAGCTCCATTTGTATTTACTTGGCTCGTTTTTATGGATTGAGTATTTCTCATAAGATATAAAAGATTACTAAATAAAAGATTGTCATATGAAACATGAGAGCTGTACCTAACTATTGGTATAACATTTTTAGTCAAAAATGTTTGGTATTGTACTTTTTATTTTGATTATGCAATGTTTAGGGTGTTACCTTTCCTTAAGAAACTGTTTTCATCAGAATTTAATTCTTCTTCATCTATATCTGATATCAGACGTAGGTGAACCATGGCGTGTCCATGGCTGCTATTCTCATTTTCCTAGACTTGAAAAACATACCTGGGATGTTCGAATTTACAACCATGGTGTCCAGGGGTGCCCTAGAATATTTTCTAGCTGCAAGATATTTTGAATGTGCCCTCAAACTGCAATTATTTCTGGCTATATGATTCTAGCTTTTGTCTGCGGCTCCACTCCGACCAAATAGAATCTAGAAATCTATCTAGAATCTCTGTCTTGAAATCTAGAGTTCTTTCTATGCATGGTGATTGAGCAACATACAAATACTCATTTTATATATTAGTTAGGGATTAGGGATTACAGATATTTTGGTAAGCAATAAACACCTTTTTTTCGATAGCACAAAAAATAAATTGTAAGGTGGACCGGACTCACATAAATTAATTTAAAACAAAATACTAGATGGGAAGTTCTCTCACTTTGTTTTTATTAAATTATAATAATTTAGATATTGCGGATTATCATTTTCGATTGGCAAACTTGCAATATCCAAGAAACATATTTAGACGTAAATAGTTTTTTTTAATAGGTTAATTTAGTAAAAAAAAGCGATAGTGATGTTGCAGGTATAGTTAGCAAGACTCGGAGTGCTGTCCATACATAGATTCGTGAAAATATGAAAACTATTTTGTTTCTTAACCCTCTAACCGCGGGCGACGTGCACTGCGTGTTTCCGTACAATTCCCTGGGGTACGCTTTTATCACATTGCATATAATTTTTAGCTATTACTGCGCCGGGAGACTATTTCTTCATAAAATCTTTTTCAGTTGCTCTACAACATCGTCGCAATTTCACATTTTAAAGTTGCACGGCCGATGCAAACGGACAAGTTACGACCTGTGTCATAGAATATTTACCAGGCGCCGCACAATTTACATTCAGTTGTGCAGCAGCAGTCTTTCAGATCGTGTCGTTTATTCAGTCGTCTACATGCAACTGTCAGCTGGTGATTGCAACGTGGGCTCGTGTACATAGAACCTTGCTTCAAGATTTACTACACTCAGGAAAAATATCAATAAGTTTCCTCTTTGTTTCTTCCCTTGAACGCGATATTAACGTTTCTCGCATAATATACACTGAATTTAAATAAAATTTCACTTGAAAATATCAGTTTTTGGTCTCCTTGTTTCACTCTTTCAATACAATCATTACAACTATTTTATATATATCGAATAAAATTTGCCCGCGATTTTATATAAAAAAAAGGAAAATTGTGTGCGGTTGGAGGGTTAAATTGAAGAACTTTTAATGGCACTGCGGATTCTAAATCGTTGGAATTCCAAATCTTTGGCCAAAGTAAAGTTGGCTAGGTTTAGATATTCCTCAAGCAATTCACTATGAAATGTGTCATATTTTTCACATGATTTACTGATGAATGATTGTTGCATTCGATCTTAGGGGATTTCAGTGCCCCCTAAGACGAAGTCCGTTGCAGCCACAAAGTCTTGAGGCCGCCCCTGATAATGTCACTATAAAAATACTGTGGTGATTTTCCTTCGCCTCACGCACCGCTGTTGTACAACTGCACTGTTTCATGTCCTGTATATAGAGCCAAGGATCCTGCTTCTAGCTAGTATTGAGAACTCAGCTGCAAGCTGTACCTTATGAGGATAATTTGAAAAAGATGTGCAAAAATATTTAAAAATGTGAATTTATTAGAATAGTAGTGAATTATTTTTGAACGTAGTCTCCTTGACGGGCTATGCAAATGGTCAATCTTCGTTTGAGTATAGTGGTTACGGCGAGATAGTAATCTGTGCTAAGACCTGCAAAATAGGCCTCTGTTTCACATATGACTTCGTTATTCGTTGACAATCTCTGTCCTCCCAGCCATTTCTTCAAGTTTCGAAACAGATAATACAGATCGAGGGTGCTTAGTCTGGCGAATATAGGGTGTGGGGTACAAATTTGTAATACATTTCTGACAGTTTTCCCGGTACCAATGCAAACGATTGTGCAGGTGCATGACCATTGTAGAACAGAACCATTTTCTTCGCCAAATGAGGATAAAACTTTGTTATGGCTTCATTTAGATGGTCGAATAGCGATGCGTAGTAGATCAGGGATTGTTCTGCCCTTCTCCAAGTAATCAACGAGGATGATGCCCTGCCCTAGAGACAGCTTATGCCTCTTTGTAGCGGTTTCGCCAGTGACTGCCCACTGCTTTGAATGCAATTTCGTCTCTGGGGTGTATGTAGTTTCATCAACTATACTTTTCATGAAGTGTTATAAAACATTGAATATTTAAAAAAAAATACGTTTTATCACCACTTGAAATTACCTTTCATCCATATTGACAATACGAAGCGATTCGGTGATCTGAAACTTATGCACTTAGCAAGTTTTGGTCTTGTGGGTTTTACACAGACTTTTTGAACCACCCTCGTATATTCAGCATTAAGAATAAATATAGACAGTAGTCTACAGAACAATATTGTGCCAAGTATTATGTTCCTTTTAATGTATTGATTCGAACGTGTTGAACGATCCTAAGCTACAAACTATTATATCACATCCCAGAATTTTAACATATGCTAACGTTCTGTATAGAATACGTTTATGGGAAATATGGCTGTATGAGAGTGAGGTTAACTAACTTGTATAACAGGCGACTCGGTTGGAATTTTGTCTGACAAATTATTTGCTTGGCAACTACAAATTCTGAAGGTCAGATTTAAAAGAATATAGACAAACTATTTGAGCGCTTCAAAGAATAAAATAATTGAAAACAAAGATGCCCACTTATCGTCATACGAGGGCGGTTTGATAAGTCAGTGACTTTTTGAATAAAACAATTTTTTTTCGGCAAATAAACATTTTATTT
>JAOPUG010000037.1:4943667-4955300 GCA_027564375.1 Micropterix facetella | reverse complement strand
TCAATGGTTGTTCGAACGCGATAAATGTTATGATTAAATTTGTTGAATGAGTTTTTCAGAGATTTTGCTGAATTTGACTCTCTTAATATGAATTTTTTCGAGACTTTAATCGAAGTATGATACGTGTTCACTTGCGCAGACATTAAATCGGATAGAGATCTTATTTCATCCAAATGCAAGAAGTATGTAAGAATTTAGATAGATAAGTATGTAACTTGAAAGCAGTATGTAAATAAACAAATAAAATGCACCGTCGATCCGGCAGAATTACCCTATGCATGTTCCATTGTGCAGGTGGGCAGTGACGGATACATCACTATTCATATCTTATTTTTTCATACTTAGGGCGAGCCAGGTTTCATTAATGTATTCATCTTTCTAAAGTCTGTGTTTTTCTTTTTCAGGATTTGCTGAAGAATTGCACTAACTAACTTTGAACGGTAAGTAAAATAGTAATATCTAACTTTTCATATGGTTTTATATGCTTTAAGTATATTACGAGTAGTCCGTAGCATTACGTAGGACGGCCATATAGTCTGATGCATGATGTGCGTTGTGCGTTTGTCTGTATGTCAGAAATTTTCCATAGACCGATCTTCACAAAATTTGGTATGCAGACTCTCTGGGTGACCCTAATCACCATCAGGTGGATCAGCGAATTCGGTCCGAGGCCGCAGGTCCTGCTGCAGGCGGATCCTGGTTTATGTGGTCTAAAGGAGGATCTGATCAAAAGGTAGAGCAAGCATAGCATATATGAGTATTTTTGGAATTCTGGTGGCGAGAGAAAATTGTTGGAATAGGTTTAAAGCCATTTGGGTGCTGTTGCAGGTGTATCCTGGGTTAGGTGACCTGGAGTAGGATCTGACCAATAGGTAGAGCAAGCATAGCGTGGTATTTTTGAAATCGTGAAGACGAGAAAAACTTGTTGGAATGCGTTTCAAGCCATTTGAGTTCTGCTGCAGGTGTATCCTGGTTTACTTGTCCTGGAGGTGGATCTGACCGATAGGCAGAACAAGCATATCGTATATGGGTATTTTGTAATCGTGGTGATGAGAGAAACTTATTGAAATAGGTTTTAAGCGATGTTAGGTAAGTCAGGGATTGCCAATCACGAGACGGGCCAGCGTTGCTGATGTATATCGCTACTTTTCATCTTATTTTTTATGGATTTCATCGAGATACACAATAAAAAAACATACACGTGATTATTGGCTTATACAATAATAATAAAAAAACTGTTATTCAGATGCAATTGAATATTGTAAATATATAGAATGTGGCAGAATCAAAGTCAGTCAGTTAGAGTAGGCATAGAAAGGAGAGAAAAATATTTCAAAAGTGCGCTGCTTTAATAACAATTCGTTTTTAAGACCCTAACTAAAGACCGAAATTGATTTAGTCCTGGTTAAATCATTCCAAGTAGGCTAAGCTGTATTTTCGGAACAATAGCAATGCATCCTTTTCCGGAGAACTTGAAAAGTCGCTAAATCTAGTAGGAAATATTTCTAAAATCTGTGTTCATCTAGTTAAGCATTATTATTGATTATTTGTTATGAAAAGATCCTGATGAAAAGATACTGCCCGCTGGATAAACATCCTCTATGAAATTTAATTTTTTTTGGCCAATATTTTAAATTGTTTTGATCAAATTAAAAAAAATATATGTTATGTAAATATTACTTTTATGTATGTAAATCTTAATTTCATAAAAAATAAAGTGTACAAACGGCCGACTTATTGTATAATACATATGCCTTCCGACCAACTAATAAAAATATGATTAAAACAAGTGTGGCGGCAAAATAGTACTAGCTACAAAATATATAATAAACAGATTAAAATTTAACTTATTGTTAGTACAAAATACAAATATTTCTTTAAAAGCAGCATTTTGTCCAAGCAAAGTAAAAAAGGGATAGGGCGGGGAAGGTGAGGAACTTTGTATCTGATTTGAGAGAAAATGTTCTGAGCACTTCGAATCTTCAATGGGAGCAAATTCATAAATGGATGGTCAAGATTGCAAAAGAGTTTGCATAAACGAAATAGCGATGTAACGGTATTGAGAGAGTATTATCGGGACTAAAACGTAATGGCCAAGACTAGAGAGCAGGACGAATAAATCCTTCGAATACGTCAGAGACTTGGGGGTACAAAAAGACTTGATAGAGTAGTTACAAAATATGCGTCTTTCTATGGTTACGAATGGTAAGCCCTTAAGTTTCTGCCAAAAGACCGATACATGGTCATCTTTCCGCCTGTCAAATATATACCGTATGTGGGTATTTTGAAGGTGATCGAGCTTGTCCAAAATATTCTCGTTTGTGGATCTTTTGTACCTGTATGTTTTTTTTATCAATATTAAGACACTTATAGATATGAAATAATGATATTATTATTCTAGGTGATGAGAAGTGATATTATTAATTGATTGTTATTGGCTTTAAAAATTGTGATCAAAGAAGCGGATCTTTATCTAGAGGCCGTATTTTTCAAAGGGTGGTCAGCGACTACACCATTGAAATTAAATAGACCTGTCAATACCATTAAGAGTAGGTATATCGCAAGTTGCCGGTCACATAGGTACTCGTTAACACCTCAGAGTTGACTCAGTGGAGAGAGTTTCTGTTTCAAGTCGATCATTTAGCATTTCGTCTGTTTGTCAGCACATTGATTTGAGATTGGGAATAACACCCATTATCTCTCGATAATGGATGCTATTTTCGTCGGCAAATGTGTCAAAATGAAGCATTTTGCGATATTTTCAATTCGTGATTACGTGTAAACGAGTCCCCTAACAAGAACACAGATTACAATATACATGAAAATTTAAAAAGGCAAGTATCTATATAAACTTTCATATATCATATATCTGCACTAGTTGACACACAATCAATAATTAAAAATAGCACATAAAAGCAAGCAAGCAAAAGAGAAATGGAATATGTGTATTATTCGAGAGCAATAGTCCGACGACGAAGACATTGATTGAGTATCCAGACTAGATGATTCGGATGTGGCCCACATAGGCAAAACGTAATACGATAAACTCAATGCGACAGACCAACTGTTATAGAAAGCATAGAAGAGTAGATAAATGGACCTTGGGCTTTGGACGAATAGTGTTATTAATATTATTCGTCCAAAAAGTATTCAATATTTTTTGGCCATAGACCAATATCCATTGCAATATATGCGTCATTTAAAAAGTATAAATAAACATGTTTTGTTCTATACACACGCGCATGACACAATGGATTATTTATCTACTTGGTAAGTAAATATTTTACGGTACCCAAATGCTTATTTTTGCTTATACAGAGGGGGGGGGGGGGGTGGAGAAGTCTTAACGTACCGAAAATATGCTAACTCGAATCATCATCCTTTGGATGAGTTTTAAATTTCTAGGCCCTTTTGATGTGAAGCATCCCTTCTGGAATATTACCTTCGGCGAATGTTTCGGGAACTACACAAAATGCCCATGTCGAAGCGCTTCTTTTAGGATAGGTACATCTTACGATACTTGTATGGTATCCTTGAACTTCAAAGTGGCTTTTATCGGTGAAAATCACAATTTTCCAGTCATCTGCTGTCGTCCTAACGACTTCAATCAGAAGATTGCTTCTTAAAATTTCCACACATGACCATCAAACGATGAAAGGTTTGTCAGAAGATCAACACTAGTCGTCCTAATGTTCAGCACAATATTTTGGAATATAACCTTAATCACCTTATCCCGAGCGTGGCCTTCCGTTTCAGCCCACATCGACCTTTAGATGCAGTGGATGCATTTTCCAAGGAAATTATTCTAGTAACACTGAATCCTTTATTGGCTACTATGTCGGATTTCTATATTCCAGTTTATTTTGTATTTTTATGCAACCTGCGATATTTTGATCTTCGTAATATTAATGACAAAAATTGTAACACAATTAGTCGCACAAGAGTTTTTCTCAATGAAACTTGACAATTGGTCCAGTGCCTGAGATCTGGGAAAACACTAATTTGCACACCACTGTGGGCGATCTTGCACCAACGTAGTTTAGAAAAGATAAGGTAAAACTGAGTTTACCAAAAAAAAGGTTTTACGCAAAGAGCCGTTTAAGCATAACCTAGTCTTCGCTCTGAAACTGAAACTTTTGTGGGGTTAACGGTATATGTAGAACAATATGTTAGGATAGCCCCCAGATATACCGGAGACTGCTCGTGATGCACTTTCATTGGCGAAGACTAATATAAAACTACCTGATGGAGCGAGACGAATGAAAGGTTCGGACAAGTGGCAAATGTTAAAATGTTATCCAAGTTTAGCTAAATGCGTTAACACAGATTAAGTGCTGCGTTGATGTAAGTCACCCTGTACTTTGTCTAATGGGGTCGTGCAGCTCGGATCATAATGGTTAACTCTCGTCATCATGGTCGGCCCGACTCACAGCACAACTTCCATCCAGCATCATCCCCGAAGAGGGACTAAACCAGTGAACCCGCTGTGCATGGCGACTGATCTGGGGGAACACCTCGGGCGGCCCTGGATATCTGACCACTGGTCGGCATTCCGGCGTTTGCTTAACAACCTTCCTGAAGAAATGCCCTCTGTGTCTTGGATATGGATCTGTATTAGAATCATAATGGTTCCGTGTAGACTGGGGTATGATGGCTGTTATGTCTTTTGGTCGGACCAGCTCGAGGATCAGCTCTTATCCAGGAACCTCCTCGAAGAGGGACCAACCCGGTGAACTCGCTGTGCGGTGGATCTGGGGACGGAAACTCGGGCTGATCTGGACAATTGGTGCACGGGACGGCCAAACCGGTCGTGCTGTCACTGACTAATCTGGAGGAGTTTGGGAGCGCAATGCTACCTAAAAAAGCGGGGATAAGTAGGTACTTCAGGTTAGCTATCTTTAGAAACCATTCGCTGGCCACCCGATCTCGGGTGGCAATCTGAGCAAAGGACCCCACGAATCCGCGATAATTCCAGTTAGCAATTGCCGCTGCTTGAGGTAGAGGAACGCGCAAGCGACCTCGAACCTGCAACCAGACGGGTGGTCGGAGGAATTCGACTGAATCTGGGAGTTAGGGGGTGAGGCTGCCCGCAGGATGGCAAGTCCCTGTGCCTCGCCGTAAGGCGTTGGACTCTAACGGGCAGTGGTGGAGCTTGGTACGTAGATTTGTCGACTTCCCCAAGTATCTGCGCTTCGCCTCGAGGTGATATAGCGATAAAGTTCACTGAAATGCTCCGGGGTGGACGGGTTCGCCCGTAGCAGGTGACATACACTAAATCTGTATCTCGGATATATGCGATGACAGACTGGTCTGATCCGAGTGTATCCTGGTAATGCGGCAGATGTTTGTCTGATACACTGGTCGATCTGCCGGCCTTTGCTAACAAACGAATAGCCGGGGGAGTTTGGAAGCGCAATGCGACCTAAGAAAGCGGGGATAATTAGATACCTTATGCTATATATCCTTAGAAACGATACGTTGACCACCCGACCTCGGGTGTAAAGCCGAGTAAAGGGCGCCTCGTATCCGCGACATGTTCCGGTGAGCAATTGCTCCTTAAATAAAGTAGAAAAATACGCAAGCGACTTCGAACCTGCTACCAGATGGGAGTTCGGAGAAATGTGACCACATCTGTGAGTGAGGGTGCGAGTATACCCCACTGGGCTTGAAAATTTCCAGTGCCTTGATGTGAGGAGCTGGTTCTCATGGGCAGTGGCGTAGCTGAATTGCGGATATGTATCGTCCACATTCTGTACGTTTCATCTCGGGGCTATACAACGATAACGTTCGTTGAAACGCGTCGGAATGACTTTAGTCTTAAATCCAACGATGTGCGTTGTCTCATCCTTTTTGTATATTTGTTTGATAGTGCACCGAGGCTTCTTTTTGCATTGATATTACAGTTATCAAGAAGTTTGTATCATAGATAGGATCGGATCTATTTATGGTACCATCTCTTAGCACCACGCCGTAACATTACATAGGCGTGTCTTATAATCGTTTCTCATTTAATTGCCGTTTCGCGTGTAGAATGCAACTCGATTTGAAATCATAACAGACTGATGATACGGCTAAGTAATAATGACGCAACCACTGTCATATGATTAATTTGCAATCAAGCCCAGTGTTTAACATATTTGACTGCTGCACGCCAATGGTACGGAAATGATCGGTCATTTCTTTTACCCCTTATTAATGGCCATTAAATATGCCGCTTCAGCTATGGCACTATGTCTACATGCATGTGAGACTTATAGGTATATGCACAGGTTGGCTTTGGGGCATAATGGGGCATTTGCAGCTCAAGCCATATATTGTATTGTAACACCAGTCGGCTCGACTCACGGCTCAGCTCTTCAAAGAGGGACTAATCCGGCGAAACCCGCTTTGGTGTTGGACCTGGGCTAACACCTTGGGCAGCCCTGGACGGTTGATGTATTGGTCGTTTTACTGGCCTTGCTCTACTGACGAATAGTCAGGGGAGTCTAGTTGCGTAATGCTTTTTAAAACGCGCGGGTAGGTGTCGACTTGTCGTCGCCTACCCTTAGAGACGACCCGATGGCCACCTGATCTCGGGTGATCATCGCCGAATAAAGGACGCCACGGGTCCACGATATTTCCGAGTTACGGAATGCCGCGTTATCACGACAGATTTAGTGTATGTCACCTGCTACGGGCGAACCCGTCCATCCTGGAGCGTTTCAACAAACTTTATCGCTATATCACCCCTAGGTGAAGCGCAGAGACTTAGGGACGTAGACAAATCTAAGTACCAAGCTCCACCACTACCCGTCAGAGTCCAACACCTTACGTCGAGGCACAGTAAAGTACCACCCTGCGGGCAGCCTCACCCCCTAACTTCCAGATTTAGTCGGATTCCTCCGACCACCCGTCTGGTTGCAGGTTCGAGGTTGCTTACGCGGTCCTCTATCTCAAGCGAGCGTCATTTCTTACTGGAATATCACGGACACTGGGCGTCCTTTACTCGGCAACTTTCACCCGAGATCGGGTGGCCCACGTATCGTTTCTAAGGATAGGCAGCTTGAGGTACCTACTTACCCCGCTTTCTTAAGAAGCATACACTTTTAAACTCCTTCAGGTTTTAGTCAGTGACAGCACGGCTGGTTTGGCCGCCCCGTGCGTCAACTGTCCAGATAAACCCGATTTTCAGTCCCCAGATCCACCGCACAGCAGGTTTACCGGGTTGGTTCCTCTTCGAGGAGGCTCCTGGATAGGGACTGCTCCGCGAGCTGGGCCGACCAAAAACATATAACGGCCATCATAGCTCAGACTACACCATTATGATCCAATTATCACGACAGGTAGAGGTTGAGCAAGCGACGTTGAGCCTGCGACCAAACGGGTGGATGGAGAAATTCGATCTAATCTGGTAGTTAGGGAGTAAGGCTGGCCTCGTTATAAAGGCGTCGGTCTCTAACGGACCATGACGTAGTTGGATTGTGAATATTCTATGTCCAAATTCCTTACGCTCATCTCGGGGCGATATAGCGATAAAGTTCGTTGAAACGCCTTAAGGTGACGGGTTCGCCTGAGTAATGATCTTAAATCCAAAGTTGTACAGGTTGGCTTACGTTGGACAAACAAAGCGACCCATAGCAACTCGACTAATATAACACTTCAAAGCTGTTGAAAATATTCAACGATAAAAATCAGCGATCTGCGAAAACATCTTGGATAACGGAGCGAACCACTGGGTGCAGTTTCAAAATCCCATTATGCTATCCAAATTGCAATTTCTCCCGCATGATCCGGAAAGCCATAGAAATAAGGAGAACTCCGAACTCAATATAGACGAAGGCTTGATACTATCTACTACGTGGAACGATTTTTCTAAAATGTTTTCATCGCCCGTCGCCAATCGCAAACACGTGAAACGTGATATCTCTCAGGCAGTGGTTGTCGCGCGATACTCTCAGAATATCCTCAAAGGTAGTTTTCCCATTCAATTTATTAGTCAAATGACATCAGAAGGTGGATAACTTTCTCAATTAAAAATTCTTAACTACTCGAAGACGGTTATTCGATATCACATTGATCAAAATTTGATTCGGTGCAAAGCGGCGCATAACACTGTACGCATTCTATTGACGGGCGATTTTGCCGCGTATTTTTCGCTTCGCATTTTGACGCTTGTTCCGCTTTCGAAAAGCGAATGCAGTCTACTAGCTGACTTTGATATATGCGAACCACACTGCAGTTGTCCCAAAAATCATCACAAATCCAGTCTATCTTTTCCTAATATCAAATCGTATCAACCTGTTAAACATTTGAGAGTATGAATTTTGTACATTACGTGTTTTTTAAATAATTAGTACAATACAATATCGTGTAAATTTGCTTTTTAAGAAGCAATCGTAATATATAGTTACGCTGATCACTGAATCACTGACTGACTCTGTAACGCTGTGACGTTAGCGCCTTGGTAAAATCGGGCATCATCGGACGATGTTGGTTATAGCAGTGTATGCGCTCTCTTTCTTTTACATATATGTTTGGTTCGATCGGCCGAGTTTGACCGACGACGCCCGAGCATACTTCGGCTGATGACGGATTAGGTAGACGCGAACCGTAGCTGGCTGGCGCAGGGCTAGCACCCTGTTATCCAGAGGTAGCTTGTATCTGATTGCCTCTTTGTCTGTTTTTAAGTTCGGCCCAACGGTTCTGCTCCCATCCGGTAGCCTCCTCCAAGAGGGACTAACCTGGAAAGGCCTTTGTGATCTCTGATAATGGGATCGGAGGTTGCGGTTCGGGAGAATATCTCGAGCAGAACTTGGCGGTTTGAGCAGCGTGCGGCTTCAGCCAATCGATTGCGCACTCCCACAAATACTGAGGGAATCTGGAAACGTACATTTCCTAAGAAGCGGGAGTAGGTGTTGACCTGGTCTCACCTATACTTACAAATTATCCATTGGCCACCCCATACTGAGTGATATTTGGCAGGAAAATGACGCCTCGGATCTGAAATAAATTCGAGTGACGAATTTCCTCTAACAGCAACTTTGGATTTAAGACCATTACTCGGCAAACCCCGAAGCGTTTCGACGAATGTTATCGCTATATTGCCCCGAAATGAGCGTATGGAAATTGGATAATACATATCCACAATCCAACGTTGCCTCGGCCTGCGAGAGTCTGACTACTTACCAAAAGGCACTAGGAATTTTCAAACACATTAGATATCGTCGTGCCCTTGCTCCCACATTTAGACGGATTCTCCATCCACTCGTTTGGTCTCGGGCTCGAAGTCGTTTGCACGACCTCTGCCTAAAGTGATAACGCGGTATTTCGTTCCGTTTCTTGGAAATGCCGCGGCCCCGTGGCGTCTTTTACTCGGAGAGTCACCCGAGATCGGGCGGGCAACAGGTCGTTTCTAAGGATACATCGGGCCAGCATCTACCCCCGCGCTTTAAGAAGAATTACGCAATTAGACTCCCCCGGCTATTTGTCAGTTGATCAAGGCTGGTAAACCGTCCAATACATCAACTGTCCGGGGACGCTCGACGTATTACCCCAGGTCCCTCTTCGGGGAGGCTTCCGGATGGGAGCTGAGCCGTGAATTGGGTCGACCGGTATGACAAGATGGTCATATGGCCTGAGCTGCACACCCATTAGGCCCCTCCTTGAACATAATTTGGGAGTGCCAACTACTACGGGCGAACCCGTCCACCCCGGAGTGTTTTAACGATATAGATCGTTCTATCACCCCGAGGCGAAACGCAGAGACTTAAAGTCGATACGCCGATCGACGATACAAATCTAAGTATCAAGCTCCACCTAGGCCCGTACGAATCCGACACCAAACTGCAAGGCAATGGGAATTTTCAAACCCAGCGGGCCTCCTCGCGCTCGTACTCCTAGATGCGGATCAGATTCCTCCGATCCCCCGTCTGGTCACAGGTCCGAGGTTGCTTGCGCAGCCTTTGCCTCTAAAGCGGTATCCTTAACTGGAATGTAGCGGATACGGGGCGGTCTTTGCTCGGCAACTCTCACCAGAGATCGGATAGCCCTCACTATCATATCTATGGATAAGCATTAGAAGTACCTATTTACCCCCGCTGTCTTAAGAAGCGTACACTTCTAAACTCCTTCAGGATCAGTCAGTGACAATACTGCCGGTTTGCCCGCCCGTGCGTCAGCTGTCCAGGTCATGCCCGAGTTCCCGTCCCCGGGTTAGCCGCACAGCGGGTTTACCGGGTTGGTCCCTCTTCGAGGAGTCAGTTGCTTCGCGAGCTGGGCTGACCACAACACAACGGCCATTATAGCCCAGGCTACACGCAGCCATTATAACCCATTATGTTGCAATGGTATGCATTTCTAGGCGATTTTGTTTTGAGTTACGTACGGGCGATAAGCTGATGATAAACTATCGACGTTGTCATTTTATTGATACTCGGCCAGTTTGTATATTTGTGGTCAGTTTGCTTCTATTATCCACGCCGGCGTTGTGACGTCATTGTAGCGTTGCGTGCCTTTTGTGATAGTTGCTCCAGGTGTTGTCATCGTTGCGAATATGACAAGAGTTATAGTCGTCAAGAGTATCCGTTGCGGAGTTTTTAAGCGGAGTTCGGCGCCCAGTCCAGTTCAGACTTCTCTAATGGTTCACTTAGAAAACTCCTTACTATTTTTTGCTTGTAGGTCCATGTTTAGTTGTCGCGGGTCACAAATTTAGCGTATTAATATATGATGAAACGATACGTTATTAATGTATTTATTGATTGTAACATGTTATAATAATGATTAGTTCGCGGGCGCCGCTGCAGGCGCAACGGCACCCGTAGACTCTAGTGAATGTGGACTGAAGTGTTGATGTGTTTCGGTGTGAACTGTTGAATTGAACTGTCTGTCGTTTATTCAGTACCGGCCCTTATAGGTGTACTTCTGACGTAATTGTAGAGCGGAACCATTGTTCTTTTCCCTAAAAAATGTGTCTTTCGTAATCAGTAATTGCATGGAAATGTTTCATTCATTTCAACGGTCTGCTTGACGTGTTTTATTTCTATGAATTTCCAATGTAAATAAATTATATATCATGAGAAGAAAGTTGTGCGTGCGAGCCGCCGCCAGTTCAGTATAGAGTTTTAGCCGAAGAGAAAATATTAGCTTCTGAATAACCGACATCATTTTCAACTTCAGGCGAAAGGGCCCAATTACCGCAAGCCAAAAACGGGCTTGGATGACTTTGATCGAACGGCAATACGGCGGAATGTTTTGAATTTACATTTAACAGAAAATGTTATTCCAACTTTGAAAGCCTCCACCAGAAAGTTGTATGTGCTGCCGATTTCGCCGGCATCGTGACTAGTTTAAGAAGAATTTTAACGCAATTGAAGATAGATGGCAAAAAACAGAAAATAATCGAAAAGTTGCAATCGAAAGACATGATATTAAATTGCCGCGCGTTAGTTACTTAGGATCAATTAAATATTGCCACGATCAAAATAGACCAATTGTATATACTGATGAGACATATATCCATAGCAGCCATACTATTTCTAAATCATGGACATGCATCCATACAAAGGGCCTCAAAAATGCCTATTTCCAAGGGAAAGCGATTAATAGTGTTGCAGTATGATTCCAAGATGAAACCCAAACATCTGACCATCTGACAT
>JAOPUG010000037.1:4701101-4717840 GCA_027564375.1 Micropterix facetella | reverse complement strand
GCCAAATCCATCAACTTGCCTCCGTAATTTTTTAAAATTAACAAATGTAAAATAAATTAGATGAAAATAAGAATGACAGCTATCGTAATACCAATAAGTTTAAAATATTGCAAATCATGCATGGAAAACAAATTCAGAATGTATTTTATGGAAAATAAGTTCAACAACAGCTAACCTATGAACTATTGCAAGGTATTCAGAGTGTGATTATTAGCTAGCTCACATCTGAAATATTGCTAACGAGAGTGAAAAGAGATATAGACTGACTTAAACAAGATCTAAAGAAAATATATTATTTTATAAAACCCTATTACTAACAGAAAATTCATTATTATACAGTATGTTTGGTGTATTGTTTGGTGTTTGTTGTATGTTTGGTGTTTGCGGTATGTTTGATTTCCAAATCCTGGTCACTCATAGAAGAGCTCGAAATGTGACGTTAAATCTCCTGGACTACCACACGCAATAATGTGTCCATAATATCTTAACCCAAAATAACAGTTCGGTTGTCCCTTGCATAATATCAATGGATACAATTATAATTCAGTCACACAACCAGGCGAAGGGACAACATTCTTGAAAAACTTGTGATTATGGGAAACGTTGTTGTCGAAAGAGTATGAGGT
This sequence comes from Micropterix facetella, assembly GCA_027564375.1. Lineage (NCBI taxonomy): Eukaryota > Metazoa > Arthropoda > Insecta > Lepidoptera > Micropterigidae > Micropterix > Micropterix facetella. Next base: position 4,717,214 of record JAOPUG010000037.1, on the reverse strand, counting down.
CGATCCGCAACAAAACGATCAGACCAAGTTTAAGAGTCTGCCTATTTCACATGGCAATGGGGATGTCCGGTTACAGAAGCATATGGCAGCTGTTCGCCCGTTACGCAGTTATTTTTATCCAGTGGTGGTTACGAACTTCAGTCATGAAGGAGCGACTACAAAAAGAGTCGCAACCTGAGTGCAACCAAGATCTCAGATTGTCTCAAAATAAAAATCTCCTACTTTATGTGCTATTTTCTAAGTTATACTCTTAGTTTGGCGCAGTACACAGCAATTTCTTCTATAAATAACGTGTTTTTCTTTGATTTACGAGTGGTCCAAAACACGTGTACTGCTCTTAAATCCTTCCAAAGTGCAGGCGACGTTCTTAGGTAGCAGCTATCGATAAAGACACAATTCCAAATTCCTGCATCGACGTGGATGTGATCCCTTAGATTTCAGAAGTTAAAACCTTCAATGTCTTCATGGACGACACACTTTTGTAGCGGCTCCACATCAGGGAGATGCGAAGCAAACTCTACGGTCGATTCCATGCGTTCTAAACTCTATAGAATATCCTTCCAGAAGAGAGCAAGATTACTATTCGTTAGTCTATTCTCCTGCCCTTTCTGGACTATGGGGATTAATATTATTATTATTCTGTGTTGGAGCTGTTTCAAAATTTCCTGAGCCGTGTATCACTGCGACCATCTCTGGTCTATTGTGATCGCTACCTACTATATTTCCATGCTATGCTTCGCGTCAGTTAAGAACCGCAGTAAGCATTTGGCACTGGATTGTTTTACCTCTCCAATTTGGGGGTAGTAGTTACCCAGGTGGGTGTTTCTTTTACGCATCAGTGTACCACATTCGCACACGAGATGCAAGGGAGTTTCGTCTGCTATTTGTCAGAGCCTGCACACTCTAGTGTCTTTGAGCTTGAAGTTGCACATTTGTTTAACGATTGACTATGGGGATGACTCACAAAGAAGTTAGCAACAAAAGTCGAGCTTCTACAAAACATCATCTCAAATCAGCCAGCTACAATTTGGGGGCGAAATTGTATACGTTTGTTAAGGAGTCAGGACAGTCTTCATCTTTGAGAAAGGCGGCTAGATTCCCAATTGATTGGTTTTATGTGCATGTCGGTAAGTATCGCTTCCTTAACATGTATCATTTGTTTGATCTTGCCATCTCGTTATCCATGAGAATTACACGGTAGTCAATGTTTATCAACGATTCCTGTGTGTACTACTGCCAATTCCGTCAAAACAGAAGATTTCCAGTATTTAATACGCTTTACTACGCATATTTTCACTTCACTCTTGGAGACGGTCCAAAATTTTAACAGTTAAAATAATATTTACGCAACGTCATTATTTTGTCAGCATGTCTCATGACTACTATCAGCTTGGCTGGCGGAGGTGACAGACAGGTAAAACGATCAGCAACCAAAATAACCAATGATAAGATCGCAGATGCTAAGATGGCTATTGAACCAATGATGTTTAAAGTTATGACAAATCGCTAAAATCTACATGAACATTGAAAGACAGTTCAAGGTAAAAAGATGAAAGTGTAAGAACAAAGACAAAAAATATATACTCGAAAATAATTATACTGAGCTGTCAATCAAAGATATGATTTAAATATCTAATATTTTGTCTGCTGTTTTCTACGGTCAGTGTCGTTGCCACTGTCAGCGTTTAGTTATTCTAATCTCACACTAGATCAAATTTGATATCCACGAAAACTAAAGATTATTTTTCTGTAGCTTTACTAGTTCTTTTCTTAACATATTCTTTCTGTTTTACGTGGCATCTTGGACTGTACAACAAATTTCCACCGTCATGTATTTAACACAATTGAAAAAAAATATTTCAGGACAATAATAGTACGAATAATTTGACTTCTGATTTCTTTGACGGTTCATTCCAGGGGAGAAAATCATAATCTCGCGGAAAAAAATCACTAATATTGTCGCGTGACTGAGGTGAGAGAGACTTTAGGTGGTTAAGCCAAGTAGAAAGGATAAAATATGAACAGTCATTAAAATCGATTATTTGTGGATAACCGGAAGACAAACTCCAGGAAGAGAGGACAGTATAATTTTGACAAACTCTGAGGATGAAAGTTAATGAAGTAGGAATTACTAATGATGAAAGAAGACTTACCCAACATAACGACAATCTCGAATCTCTCACGCAGCATATCGGAGGCAGATAGGTTGTAAAGCGGCGAATTCTCGTTGATTTTGTGGACTATGGTAGTGGGCCAGATAAACATGAGTCTGTCCTCTTTTCCATCGGCTCCGACCTTCAGCTCCTGCTGGTAGAACGGAAGCAGCTCGCCTTCTCTTGTCACCTAATGCATCATTTAGAACAGATAAAACATTGTGACGAAGTACGGTGCATAAGATTTATTTGCATTTGGACCACTAAACGGTTTGTAATATTGGACAGGATCAATTAAAAACACTTATATAGGAACTTGAAATTTATATAAATTAATGATTACACCGCAGAAATTAAGATTATATTCAGTCATATGTGAATCGAAGGTTGAAATTTAAATTTGTCTTTCTGTTATGATTATTATAGTTTATATCAGATTGTCAATAAAACATTCAAAATGACTGAATGAAGATTACTCAATCGCGGCACAGTTCGTAACTATGTCACTGATATTTATCACCTGTTAAAATAGTTTGTTTACCGGAGAATTTCTGACGGCTTATTTTAACATCGAACTAACCTTGCACGCCTATCCTATGTATCATAACGTCACGTGGATTTTTTAGTTAGGTAATTCCCACAAGAAAAATATAAATTTTGAGCAGAATTGGCCGCCGCATAATGAATTATTTGGTAATTACGAAGAAAGTTGATTCGCAGCCAATATCAAAAATTTTCTAATCTTGCATCTGATATATACACATTATCAGTGCAGCTCATCTGGTCAGTGTAAATGTCAAGGTTTACCAGCTATTATTAGAATTATAATCCAGCTATTCAACACATCGAAAACACTAAAATTGACAAAGAAGGATCGGGAAACGTGCCAAAACTCTACCCTTGGCATAATTATAAGTGGACCATTAGTGTTAATGGAAAGAAACATTACTGTTATGGGTTAGTTGATTAATAAAGACTTTTTTACGTTCAATTTTATTGTAAAATTTGCCTACCAGCAATGGACAAATACATATCTCCCATGAAGTAGAAGTTTTTGTTTAAGGGAGTTTCTTTCTTGGGAAAGTTCTCATAAATCAACATTGTTCAAGATGCCATACTGTAAAAAAACAACGCATTTAGTTTGTTTCGGTAGTACGCATTTAGTTTGATTTAGTAGTCGTCTGTGTTGGAAGTTGAGTACGTCCGCAATCCAAAACTAGTCTTGAAAACCATGGAGAACATGCATCATTCATCAATAGATGTCATCGATATAAGCGACGACTTCTCCATCACAGCTTCTGAAGAAGCCTCTGTTTATCTTGTTTGTCTGTAACTAGCATTCGCATTTGTTTCTATTTCAATATAGGTCCAAAGTTTGTATTTAATTTAATATAGGCAGTCTACTTCTATGAATATGGTTATTTATTTAAACCCAGGGGTCAAAGTCATTACAAATAACGTCACTGATTTTCCCAAATGTAAGTTTGGGAAAGCCGAAAATAACTATAAATTGCAATCTGTCTGCAAAGATAGTTTGCAATGTCTAGTTATTTTCGTGCTTCACGCGTCGCAACGCAAGCTTTTGTGACAAACTGTCTTTGTCTATCCCGGAGAAGCCATTGTATCCGCGTGCCAAACTGCGCACATTAAACGTCATTGACATTCATGACACAACATCTTCAGCCGCTGGAAGGCAGACTATACCGATCGATTATATAAAGTTATCATACATCAACATTACCTATCTAGATAAAATAAATGCAAAAATAGCAAAAATATGTATCAGACGATGTATAACATGTAATTGGACAAAGAATATTGGCCATATTATTAGGATAACTAGGGGCTATGCCTCATTATGTTGCTTTGTGATCGATAACATGACATTTTTGATATATTTTTTTCAAGAATTCTATATGCGGCTAGTCAAACAAATATCAGGATATTAAACATTATTCCAACAATACAACATTAAGACAAGATGCTTTCGATAGCTTTCAATTCTTAAGTTCTTAATCCATTTTAGTTAGTAGCAAAGGGATACAACTAAAAATAAGTCAATTGCCGACCCTTGCGTCACACTGTCACGCAATCCACATGCGAGAATCATTAAACAACTTTACTACAAAAACTATAGTATAGCAAAAAACACTTCAATATCAAGCATGCAACGCAAATTTACTAAACGTGCCAATTGAACAATAATAGCCACAAACAAGACAAGACAAAAACGCTTAGATTAGAGGTGCCTGTTCAGTGGGTGGGTCGAGGGACAAAAACAATCGCTGGTCTAATGACCAACCGCCTTAATTGGTTCTTGTAAAAACAAAGGTCGACGAGGCGGACAAAAACCTAAAAACGCGCAAGTACGTCTGAACATAAAATTGGTAATATGCAAAGTTCGCATAATTTTAGACATTTAGTTAGCCAAAGGAAAGTACATTTTTTTAATCTACAAAAGACTATTTTTTAATTTGTGTTGATATTGTTTTAAACTCGTTTCATGGCGGCATAATCGACAGCTCGCTACTGACAAACAATTACTGCGAAAAACATAGGTTAGAGAATAAACGAAACATTATACGGATGAGAACAGTTGAAGGATTAGATTAGAGTAAATTGATTAAAGAAGCATTGAACACAAACGTTAGATTTTAAATCTCCAATTTACAAATTGAGAAGTATTAAGTCAGATCAAAATAATCCATGAAAAATAATATTATTCAAAATGTATATTAGTTTGGTTGTAGAATTATAAATATTTATGCTTTAAGTGAACGGGTATTTCTTTTAAGCTGTTTGATCATTAATGATCTATAATCAACTTTTTTTAGAAAGCATTTGGTACACTCAACCCAGTGATGTGAACTAAAAAATTAAATCTTGTTTGCCTCAATTTAGCATTTTTTGGCCATTAAATAAAATAAACGTAGTGACTTTTAATCATACGTTTCTGCTAAGCAGTTGATTTAAACATTTCCTACATCATGTCATAAAAAGGAAACAGTTCTCATCGCAGGGCTAGCGTACGTAGAAGAGTTAATAGTTATAGAGGGAATGCAAGGATTGCTAGCCGTCGATGATACCTTTTTATGGATAACCTGCGCCCGGACATGTGCTTCTAAAATATGCGATTTCCTTATATCAGCGACTCGGAATAGTAGACAGTATTGGCCATCGCGCAGGCAAATGACTGCGTTCCTTGAGAATAGCAGAGTTGTATTTCTCTTCTTGGCTCGTGCCAACTTCGCGAATATCAGACCCACCTACGGAACAGACAGTGCTATTGATAAAAAAGTGGCAAGGACGAAGGAGTTTTACTGTAAAAAAAAAAGATACAGATTTCTAGATGCATTGAAATTGACGTTGTGGCGTGGCATTATGTCGAATTATACGTGCTAATACCGAAAAATAAAATACAAGTAGAGAGGCACATCGCCATACTTTCTAAGTTTATGTGAAACGCTAACGCAACAAGGGGCCGACACTTTTGGATCCAAGTGAGATCAAAGAAATCGTTCCCTCGAGGACAATGTGATTTTGATACAAGTAATATAATGTATAAAAGTCATACATTTGATACAAATTAACTATAAATAAACGGAGGCACAAAATATCGGAGATGGTTACAATGCCTTTGGGCACAAAAGACCAGAGTTCAATGTATTTAATCTAATCCAAATGCCATGACGTATAATTGAAAAAAATAATAACTCATAGTGTTTGTAATAATTAAATGGACAAGGAATCAGAAAGGGCCGTGTAAGCTTCAGAATTAAGAATCAGCTATAACTGTGTGTCTTCAACAAAGAAGTTACAGTAGATCTAGTGATAAAAAATATGGCGTCAATATGACGAGGCCTTAAGAAGAATTTGTTTAGTAGAAGAGAGTAATTCAGTGCGCTTTCGTATATTTTATTTCGACCTTGTTTCATTGAGCCAAGTTCTTGACCCCTAGGCTATACTTGTTATAGTTTAGAAAGTAAAATTCGACTTGTCAATAACATCAATATATAAGGACCAATATATCGTTGGCCAATAGACAAAAGCGTGAAATAACATAGTAGTAAATTGGTTGTGAAAAATCTGAAAACTCCTTCGTCCTGAGTCACCCGATGCAGTCCTCCACCAACCTCCAGCACTTAAGATCTGGTACCTTTCTCCTAATCAGCTGTGCGCGCACGTGCGCTTCGACGATGTGCGATTTCCTCATGTCCCCCACGCGAAACATGAGGCACAGCTGTCCATCGCGTTGACATATGACAGCATTCCTCGAGAACAGCAGCGTCTGCGCCCTCTTTTTCGGCCTGGATAGCTTGGCGAAAACGATGCCGACCTGTGAGACCGCAGCACCCAGACCAGTCCAGGTTCAGTGGGGAATGATCAAAATAAGTACATTGGATTCAGAAGAAACGAGCATATTTGCAATGAAGATGAAGTAAAGAAGGTAAAGAGCTCCTGATACCCTTAGCGAGAATGTGAATTATATCGATGAGGAAGAGCTGGTCTTAATATGAGGGCCAATTTGTGGGATTTTACCACTAATAATTCACCTATAACTCGAATAGTGTTATGTCCTTGGACTTATATAAACACCAAGACCAGAGAACACTTGTCAGTAGCAGCTAGCATCCAAACTGCACTTTCGATCTTCACTATTCACACCTTCCTACGCAAGATGCCAAACCGCTCACAATTTTCGTTGGTAGTTATTTCGTATTTAACACTGAAAAGACGATTATGGGATTTTCGCCCTTATTTCTTCGCTTAAACGATCTTTAATATACGAGACGATATGATAATGATGTATTTCAAGCCGGTTTCGGCTGTAGACACTACAAAGTTTACGGTTCAGATAGGAGCGTTTCGCTGATCCGCCCTTTCACGCGCCCGCAAATGACTGACGTAATCAATCTTTGTGAGAAGAATGTATACTTGGGGCATGTCAGACACCGCCGCAGTATTTTACTTTAAGCGGGGGCTGGTCTGGCTTTCAGCTTTCCTCTTTTAAAGCCCAGTTCCACTTTCCTTCGGTACTCGAAAGCGTATGTGCTCTGCCTTACGAGCTGTCTCCACCCAGATGGGAAGTTTCTAACGATCTCCTCGTCCAGCTTGGGTTGGTGATGGCCAGATTTATGTGATCTTTGGTGGGCCCGACATGAGTTGGGCCGACTTTAGGTAGCCTCCACGGGATCTGGGGGCGTATGCTTCCTATGACAGCTGGGATAGATGTTGACCTGATGTGACCTATCCTTAGAAACGATCTGTTGGCCTACCTATCTCGAATGATAATGACGAACAAAGGACGCCCTGGTTCGCTATAAATTCGAGTTACAAATTACCGCTTCCATCAGGTAAAGATCGTGCAAGCGACCTCAAATCCGTGACTAGACTGGAGGATGGAGAAATCACCATGTCTCTGAAGGTGATTCAAGAAAAGATATAGTTCCCAAAATAACGTAGGGCCGAGTTAAAACATTACTCATTTAAGAGTATTTCATTTTGTAATGTTTAGAAATTTCCGTTATTCTTACACTCACTAACTATCTAGGCGTTTCTTATCCTAGTATCCTATTATTGAAACATTCGTCAGAATTTTCATTTTCCATAATTCTTTTTAAACCAATTTCATAATTCAATTGCCGCAGTATTTTAGTATCATGAAATCAACTATTTCAAACTGGTCATATGTATTTTGGAAAGGTAGATCCTAATAAGAAATAGCCTGTTTTAAACTATTATTGCAAAATATCTCAAGAGTAAATCATGAAAATATATTTCTTTCCATAAATTCACAACATATCGAAATCAGATGATTTCGATATGCTGCTTTGATGAGTACTGCTTTGTCACGGTTAATGGGGCAACTGTTCCAATTTCGTGTTCATCTGTTGTCCATAAACAGGATGAGTCATAGCGTGATGAAACTACCAAACAATATCATAAAACGGAATAAGACCACATGTTGCTTTCGGCTCTACTTTGATGAGTCATGGTCGTGTATATTTCTCAAGCACAAACATACTGCAACAACCCAATTCCAATCCGTGCTTGCTTGCTTCACAATACATCTCTATGGCGCTCGATCAGTCACCCTTTCTTCCTAGTCATTGACTCCATCCACACAGGTTAAGATATTTTCTTACATTACCAAACTTCCTTGGACTTCCTAGGAAGTGCATTATTGAGAATATTGTCATTGATATACCTAGCATAAATCTATGTATTCTAACGGATCCATATATTTTACATCAAACTTTTCGTTTAAGGCTAATAATTTTTTGTTGATTTCCATTATCGTCAAGTATTCATAGGCATACCCACAGGGTGGGCACAGGTAGACAAGTGCCTACCGGAAATCTCGAGAACCGGACCCCAAATGGCTCCCAAACTCTTCTCGCAATATAATATCATAAAGAAAAGTGAGCCCCTTGAATAATATGACCAAGGAGATGATACCTGCAAGTATTGTTACTGTAGAAAGGGGCCTTAAAAGAAAAAAATCCTTAGATTTCATCACCTGCTTCAGAAAAATTACTACAGCAAATTGAAATCACCTTACAGATCTCTATATGTATTGTTAGATTTCCCAATTTGACGCCAGCATTCAGAACTCAGGTCCCTGACAATATATCAGGCTTCGACTAGGTCTTTCGTGGTTCTTCATTTTATGTAAATCGTAATTTTTGTTCTCTCCATGGTGCACCGCTCTAATATTTCTTGTCTTCCATACGTTTTATTGTCATCGGAGTAAGATTATCTTGACTTTTTTTATTCACAAGGCTGGTGCCTTTTCGTGGAACCCGCTTTGTTGCATATTGGCAATATCTTCTAGGCTGGCATTTAGAATAACGCAGTCAAACACTCAGGCTGCCACCCAACCGAGTATTAACCGCGACCAACGCTGCTTAACTTCGTTAACAACGAGCAGAACCGCTGTCAACATCTCGTCAATGGCTAATAATAAGTCCATCAAGTTTTAACTGGTTTGACATGTCTCAATTGACTTTGGTTACATATTGAGACCAGAGTAAATCCATGGTTTTGAGTTTTTAAATTATGTAATACTCATTTCATATTATTTATTTTATACACAATCCCAGCCCTGGTGGTAGTATCGAAGTTTGAGAACTGACCGACCATCAGTTTCATAAATATCTGCAATGAATGCTACAATATACTTTTATGGAATAAAAGAACTAAACTCACCATGAAAGCTTGAATGAACACACCGACTATACTTTGAAGGCACATCACAAATATTGCTTCAGGACACTCTTCTGTCGTGGTCCTTCCGCCGTAGCCGATGGTGTGCTGGGTTTCAACAGAGAAAAGGAAGCAACTGGTGAAGCTGTTGATTGCTGTGACACAGGGTACCCAGGTTTCATTGGTGTTCATCTGAGACAAAATATATACGTTACTTAGAATATATTATTGAATTTCCAATATCACGAGCAAATGATGTGAAATCGTGCAGAGAAATTAGCAGAAAACGAGGAAATTGTTATCGCGAGCAACACACGCCTTTTTTCTTCAAGATATCTATCGTTATGACTCTACTCTTTGACCCTAATATGCGGTTTGAAGACACTTCAGCAGCAGAGAATTGGTTAGGATTTTGCTCACAACAAGCCAGGAATACCTCGGCGTCAGTTAGAATCCCTCTATTATTTACTATATAGTAGAAGTGAATAAAAGTAAAAATTACCAATTCTAATCTTGAAAAAAAAATCATTTGTGTTTAGGAAAGCTACCACCACCACCCGAATCCCAGGTCAAAATTTGTATTGACACGTGGATGCCTATATTAACTCCAAATCCAATGAAAAATGTAAAGAAATTATTATGCTTGACGCCTGGGGGGTTTGAGGATATATCTCAAAATTAAATTAGTTGATCTGCGGACATTTCGATTTGCAGCGTTTACAGATTCATCGTTTGTTCTTTGCCTTTATGTTAAGTACACTTGTGTTTAAACCCTTGTTTGGCAAAAATACATTTATTGACAAAAAAAAATACTCTAATCTTTTATTCAAATAAATTAGTCTCATTGATACACTCACTGCTCCCTGCGGCTCCACTACAATGGAAAACACCTCTGCAACGCATTTTCTGAAATAGTGTTCAACTACAACATCGCATTAAGCATAATGTTTTCTCTTGATTGGAATTTTTCACTTTATGCAACATTTTCAACTTGGGGAATAGCCAAAATTTAGACGGACCCATGTCTAGGGAGTAGAGAGCCCGATGAACGAATGGAGTGCCGGGAATGCGGTATCCTGATTGACCAAAACCGACATAACGATAAAGTTCGTTAAAACTCCTTGAGATGGCGGATTCGCCCGTAGCTGGTCTTAAATCCAACGTTGGCCAAAGTCAAAGGAGCCTAATGGGGTCGTGCAGATCGGGTCCTAATGGTCAACTATGTTATCATAGTCGCCCCACTCATGGAGCAACACCCTTCCGGCAGCCTCCATTAAGAGCGACTAACCAGGTGAATCCGCTATGCAGTCGGATCTGGCGGGATACCTCGGACGGCCCTGGATGATTGATGTATTGGCCAGTTTACCGGTCTTGCTCAACTAAAGAATAGCCGGTGAAGTCTGGAACCGTAATGAGACCTAAGACGCGGGGGTAGGTGTCGATCTGTCGTTACCTAGCCTTAGAAACGATCTGTTGGCCACCCGATCTCAGGTGAGAAGCCGAGTAAAGGACGCCTTGGGTCCGCGATATTACCAAGTTATGAAATACCGCGTTATTACATTAGGTAGAGGCTGCGCAAGCGACTCCGAACCCGGGACTAAATTGGTGGATGAAGAAATATGTCTAAAGTTGGTAGTCAGGGGGCGAGGGTTTGGTAGTCAGGGGCTGCAAACCTGACCAAAGCCCACAGGGTCTTAACGGTTCCGTGCAGTTTGGGCCTGATGCTCGCGTGTATGTTATCTTTGGTCTACTCAACTCCTATCTGGTAGCCTCCTTGAAGAAGAACTTAATCTCGTGAAGCCGAAGTGCGGATCTGGGGGAAAACCTTGGGCGGACCTGGGCGGTTGACGCACTGGTCGGCTTGTTTGCCATGCTGCTCAATTGGCAAATAACCAGGGGAGTCGGAGAAACGTACATGTCCTATGGCAGCGGGGGTAGATGTTGACCTAATGTCGTTTATCCTTAGAAACGATCCGTTGGCCATCCGATCTGAGGTGATTTTAACGGGCAAAGGACACTTCGGATCCGCGATAAATTTGAGTCACGAATTTTCGCTTATATCAGGTAGAGACCGCGCAAGCGACTTCGAAGCTGTGACCAGACTGGAGGATGGAGAAATCAGTCCAAATCTGATAGACTACCCAACTGGGTAGCACTTCGGTGCCTCACTGTAAGGCGTTGGAGTCTTACGGGCTATGTTTGCGTTTCATCCCATGGGAGAAAGGACGATCATTATCGTTATAACTTCATGGGATTCGCCCGTTGCATTGACACCTCCCTACTGAGCAAAGCCCACACTTAGTCAATGATAGAGTAAATACGGCATGTTGAATGCCTTTAGGGACGTGGTTTGCTTTTTTCTGATGTCAGGCCATATCTGAGGCGGATGACTACTCCTTTATCCGTGAGACGTCATGCCGTCATCTCTGAAAGTCGGTTGGGTCTTAAGAATTCTCTTTGCTTGGATATCGTCAAGATTTTGGTCAATTTTGATACAATTTTTAATAATTCGTTCCATCCTTAATAATCCGATGGATGCTTACTACACTTCATTTCAATGGTCGTAAATAAAACCATATATCTGCATATATCCATGCACCGAAAGACGCATGCCATGATTTATTTACTTACGAAAAAAAATAATTTTGATACATTTTTAACAGACTACATATAGGTAATGTTTTAAATTCTGTTAAATTATGAACCTCATTGTTTCTTTTTAAATTATTGTACTTTTTCTATGTTGCAAATAAAGCTAATATTATTATACTTAAAACAAATCATCAAATTACTATATTTTTGAACAATCTATTATCATTGTTATTATATTTTTTTGTTGTTTTATTTAATTTATATATTAGTTTAATGTTATATATTTATATCGTGTCATATTATTTCATTTAATGTTTCGAGATTTAGGTTTAAATGTTATGCGAGGTCGGTCAAAGCTGAGCGCACCAGTTTGATGCTGCTTGAGTTTCGTGGCGCGCGAGTTTCGTGTTGAACTATTGTTACTGAAATATTTTAGATGACATTCGCCACGTTTTTACTCGTAAAAGCATTTGTTACCTGTCTCTCAGGGCTGAGATCCCCGTGAGTATAGACTATCAGCCACCAGACCACGGCGAACCCCAGCCAGGAGAGAAGGAAGTTGAGGGCGAAGACGAGTAATGTCCACCTCCACTGGGCATCCACCAGAGTCGTGAAGATATCCTGAAGGTAGCGTCTTCTTCTCTTGGCGACGTTCCACTGGACCACGTTGCAGTCCCCATGTTTGAAGACCACTCGTTTTCGGACACGGCGAGAAGCGAATCTTGCTTGTCTATATCTGTGAAAAATGGGAAAAAGAATCATCAATAACTGGATGTTGCTATACAGGACAACTAGAGCGCACATTGCCAAGGAATATTTGAATCAATGTGACACAGTTTGGATACCAAGTATAACTATTATAAGGTTATATTTTATATTATTTTATGATAAATTACGTCGACGTGGGTAAGGTAAATGCACCATTCACTCACTCCTCAAGACGTCGATTTATATAATCTGCCAAATAAGCTTTGTCAATTAGCAAAAAATATCCCGCTTTAATTATGAACTAGGATCAATGTTACTTCGGCCAACCCTGCGGAGGAGCGAAGACTTACAATTGTGCGAACAATGTAACGACATTAAATCGTACAAAAAGACTTTTCTCAACATTCCACATGCAGACAGACAGACACATTTCTTTTTGTGGCTTATATGGACTGTAGGACACGAAATTAAAACGTTCGAAAAGACGTTTCACTTGTCCTAGAGTTCATTTAAACCAAAAAGAAATACATGCTCGTCTGTCTGGATATGTGGCTGTTACTATGCACGATAACTCGAGTAAACTACGTCCGTTTTAAAATTTTCATTCGTTAATCGATATCTATAGCTAATGCGCAGAACTAATTGATTTTGGGGTCTAAACAACCAAATTATTTTACATTGATTTTATTTAATAAATTAAATGACGAACCTCAGTACCCTTTGTCGGCCCATGAAGGTATCATTTGGTCCCGGTGTATTGGTATGTAACGAATTAGTATTCGACTCGGCCGCTAGATGGCGTAAAAAAGTCAATAAACGGTGGAAGTAGCAAAAAGAAAAGTTGTTAGTCATGATGCGAAGCGTAAAATGAGGTACATATCGCCTGGGGTTAATCCATCTGTTTAGACAAATATGTCATACATACTAGCAAATAGTCATATAGGCCGAAGTTTGACAGACCTTCGGGTTTTCTCCCTGCCAAGTTTTTTTTTAAATTATTATTAAATTAAAAAATGTGTCGTAGCACATGTCTATATCCTCGGCATCTGGCTGGGGTCTCGCACTCTATACCAACCGGAGCCGCTCCTATTACCGACCATTGTGAGATTAATACTACATAACATATACATCCTATTAACAGAAGTATTTCTGCATGTATTCTCACTCAGTTGGTTGTCGCGCGCCTGAGGCGCCAGTTAAATAGATCGAATTTCTCTTGTTTTCTCTCCCTCCGCCCCTCCAATGTTGCTCATTCATCTCTCCATTTGTTCAAACAAATATAAAATTGGATTTACATTAGGAAAAAACTATTTACGCTCCTTAAATAACCATCTCCCTAACTTGCAATAATGGCCAAATAGGGACACGGTTTTATAAAGACCCTACGCTACGATTGGTGATGTACGAAGCATAATGGTGTAATACAATCGCCGGCATGTCCAACGTCGAGGCCGAATTTACGTTTCTGGCAGTGGTATACGTCCTGCATGCCTGGATCAGTCTGACTGCCAGAGCGCCAAAAGCTGGTAGTTGTCTAGATAGAATGTAGTCGTGTCCATATCGATCGTATGAGTCGTTATCATCGATGATTATGTAAATCTATTGAATTCTGTTGCATTTTGACTCAAGTACCTACCTACGATACTTTTCGGGACTACTTGATTACAAGACTCAGACATTTCGTCCTGCAGTGCGACTCAAATTTCGTCTTGCGTCCGTACTCATTTCCACAATACAATGCGTTGGGATCCGGTTCCATGGTGTTACTTTTATAGCATTAAGGGTAATGTCGTTACGTTTGGTCAATAATATGACGATAACATGGCTTAATATGGTGTAATATACAGATCTAAGGTGCAACACAATTATTAGTCTAGCAATTTCCGTTTCACCATTACTGCTGGTAAAATTATTTTATACGTGTACAAAGTATTTTCGGATAGTTCCTATTGTATTAATATGGATATGGTTTTTGTTGCTGAATTTTTTTATTTTCTTATCTTATATTATATATATTACCCAAATTTACCATTTAAAAATATTCAATGCGACGAAGTATACATTATTTTATTTTTTATAATATAAGCCACAACTCAGACTGTGTGGATTTTATCACCCCACTAGGCGAATCCAGAGTGATCGTAACTCTTTTTAATACAGTCAGAGTTTATTTGTAATAGCAATTTAATATTAGATATTACATTGAAGCATTTTAAGAAGCATGTTTGCTTGGTCCGAATATTTGACCAGCGTAGTGGGACCGAGCTCCGAACTATTTCGTAGACCTCGTCCTTTTCTGTAACACCGAAGCTGTGCGCTTCTTCTCCTTCTTCACGCAAAGTAAACGTGACCCGTTATAAATTTGTAACATAAATGTTACATTATATTTTTGTATTTTTTAAATAATTTTTTACACAATTTTCTGTATATTTTTTTTAATTGCTCAATTTTGTCCGTTTTTTCAAATTTATTCTAATTGAAATTGTTCTTTCCTTCCACCATTTTCAAATTATCCTATTTCAACGAATATTGTGAAAAAGTCCGTCGCTATTTTGTGAAAATTCTATTTACCAATCAATGTTCAGCGTTTATGCAAGATCTTTTACTATAAGAAGTGTTCGCAAATCATATGCAACAACTGTTTACAGTTACGTTGCAAGCTTTCATGTCATCGTATTTACTTTCATTGTATGAGTGTATGAGTGCGGAATTCCTTTCCTTCTTTATATTTCTATTTTGTGCTGAATCGCTGTCCTCTAATTTATATACTTTTTTGGCCTTCTTGTAGAGTTTCCTCTTATTTTCTGTCTTTTTGCTTCTCTTTGTTCTTTTTCGTTACCTTTCTTATTCTTTCCCAGAAGTTATAGTTATAATTCGCACTGCACTGAATTCTGTATACCCGATCGCACTCGTCTACATAGGTAGTAAGCAGTGATAGGCGAATACGATATTATAGATACATTATACTCTTTTCTACGATACTCGGCTAAGAATAGCATAAAAGCCACTGTTCTAGTTAAGTTTAATACGACGTTTAACTGACGCACAAGCATATATGTATACATTCGCGGCGTTTATGACCGACAGTAAAACGTTTATATTTGACGAATAGCTTCTAAGGAAGTATAACATATTTCTTGTGGTTTAACTATTGGTATTCAACTAATTGCTAGCGTACATTGTTTATCTTCTTGTTTGCGCATGAGCATCATGTGTTTAGCCTATTCAATGCAAGTACATCAGTTGATAGTAATGTCAAGAATGCGCCGCGAAGTCGATTCTTGAAATGTTGTTTTCCATAAGCATTTTATATACTTGGAATATAATATGTTCGTAGTTACGGCTTCGACATTCTAGCAACTTTTATTGAATAATTTCATGTTAAAAGGGGTCTAAGTCACATATTTGTATGATTGAAGATATGAATGCCATCTGGATATACAAGCCACTATCT
>JAOPUG010000037.1:4670291-4680469 GCA_027564375.1 Micropterix facetella | reverse complement strand
ATATATCACATCAAAACAAATAATACTTTAAATGTGTGATATGATGCAGTGGAGGTAGTGGCTATGGGAAAGAGGAAGAGCCTAAAAGAAAGGGGGAAGGTGGTAAACGCAGACCAATTGGTTAAAAATGGAGCCCAGCGACCAATCATAGGCCCAGAAACATTCTGCGGCGTCTCAAAGGCCACAGCAACCTAAAGGTGGAATGAACAGGAGAGACAACAGATTCACCAACACTGGCAGAATATATCAGTATAAAATGTTGCAAAAAAGGTAATAAAAAATAATCTTACAAAAAAACTTCTAAACTACTAAAACTAAGCAGCAATCAGCTATGTATACTTAGTGACTCAAGGGTCACTGGGAGTTGAATAAGCATCTACATCGTATGGGACTATCTAAGACCGTCCTATGCAGATTCTGCCTTGAAGAAGTGGAGACATCGCTCCACATTTTGTGTGAATCTGGACCGCTAATGCCATCAAGGAGCCGACACTTGGGTAGGCAAGTTCTGGACCCAAGTGACATTGATTAAATCGTACCCTCAAAGATACTGGAGCTTGTAGAAGAATCGTGCCCTCACAGGACTGGGGAATGAACTGTAAGCAAATGTAAGCATACAAGATCTGCGGAGGCCACAGTGTACATAGGATTCAAAGACCAGACTTCAACGTATCCAATCTAAAAAATGTATGAAAGGACACGGTGAAAGTAGTTGCCAATATAAATAGGAAGAGGTTAAACGACAGGAGAAAGACGCTAAAAGAAATAGAAGATGCTAAACAGCTGTTCCCGAACTGGGTTCTGCTGGACATAGGGATTCAGTGAGACATCCATAAGGTTTCCACGAATTACCTCTCTAAAGGTTAGGCAAAAGCAATTAACAACTACTATGCAACAAACATTAATAATTACATGTGATAATTTAACAGACCTATTAAAACCCTTGTTAAAATATTTCCTAAACGCTAAGAAGGACATACACCCCGCGTCTCCATATCCTTTCAAAAAAGGGTCCGCCAAGCGTAAGCGACTTACAACCGTTCCGTTCCATATCAGAAAAAGTTTACTGGAGTATCTGAAAACCGTCTAAACCAACAGATCCGAGAAGTGAATAAAGCAAAAGTGGAGAGGAGAGGCTATATGATGCTATCAGATGAAATAAAATAATGAGAAATATTATTAGATCACTATGAACAACTATAATTTTTCGTGATATACTCTGCTTTCTATTAACCTATCCCAACAAACAAGAGACTTCTATGAAGCTATAATCTTTCCAGAGTTTGCTGATGCAAACTTCCTCAAGTTTCTATGTCGCTTTAATTATGGGTTCAGTCTTTAGTAAACAGCACGGGCGATGTCTTTTCAGAATCTGAGGTTCTAGAATTCCTAGTTTTTCTATGGTACACATTTTAATGGAAAGAAATCGAAGAAAGTTCCGAAAAATCCGAAGTACTCGTATATGCCATTAATATGTTCTTACATGAAACCTGAAAAGGAAATACAGCAACCAGACTACATTCATATGCACATACAGTCAAACGCCTCTGAAAGCACTAAACGCTAGGAAAGTCAAGTCAAGACTCAAACTAGCCTAAGATACCCACAAAATCCGCATTGATCTGTCGTGTGGGTACCAGGATCCCAGTAATATGCAAGAGAATGAGAAAGCTGCCCTTGCCAGGAAAGGGTCATCAAAACCCCTACTGGGCCCAGAACCAGCCATAGGCATATCAGACTATCTTCTCAAACTTGCCACCAAAAATTAGCTGGTAAGATTACAAGAAATCTACTGGAGGGACGCGCCCGGAATAAGGCAATCCAAAACCCTCATAAAGCCGCCCTTCACAAATATATCTGAAGGATTTTTCAAACTGGGCAAACCACAAATAAAAATACTCTTAGGACTAATAACTCTATATATACCTCGACAAATACCCTTCAACCATCAGAAAGAGGACTGATCCTCTTTGACTGCCCTGTATTTTATGTGCGATTATCACGCTTTAACTAATTATAAGGGTAAAACTATTAAGACACCTTTTTCTCAATAATAATGAATGCTTACGGCGCTAAAATTTAATTTCAGGTTACCACTCTGCCTCTATAAGGTGAGTGGACTAATGGGCGCGGATCGAAGACACATGGAATGGCACAATGCATCTAAGTCTATAAACGCCGCAGACATCCGGCGATGGCTCCATCATTATTCGCAACCCCAAGACACATAAAGAGAAGAAGATATTTTTCTCACGTCGTTCCGTAGCCACATACGTTTTTATAGTGCCAAATACCCCAGGAACATAACTAGCAAGACAAATTGCGGTCCTCATATTTTGTAAACGAAACTCCCTTTTCCCGGTCGATTACCAGTGTCTGTTATTCCGAAAACATCAAGGAGTACCTACATTTTTATTCATGCAAGAATTAGCAGTGAAATTATCTCACCTAAATAGTGCGAACTCTCTCTTGCTGCTGTCATCCCCGTCGTCTCCAGGTTCATCACTGAGCTCGCTCCGTAATCCCCGCAGCGACATCCTTAGCTGCCGATTGAACGCACCCAGCAGGCCCCCTGTGCCATGCTTCTTCTCAACCAGACTAATCGACCTGCGTATGCCGCCGTTCGGCTGCGGCGCCACTCCATTCACCAGTATACCGTTCGAAGTGGAAGAGCTGGCGCTGGAGGCCGGCTTGATCTCGATCCGCTTCGTCTTATCCAATAGTCCCAACGTTTCCCATAGCGGCGCCTGAGCCTCCCACAGCGGCGACTGCTCCTCCACTATCGTCGGAAACTTCTGGCTCGGCTCTGATACTGCATACTTTGGATAGTCCAGAACTTGGCTCTTCTGGTTCGAGTCATCGAGCATCTTCGTCTTTAGCGACGGGTCCGAAGTGAGCAACTTCGAGCGCGTCCGGTTTGGCATCTTCTGCGCGTCAGACAGTCCCGTGGCGAAGTCCGGTTCGTGGATTTCGGGCACTGTGCACTGTCATAAAACTTCGTAGACGCGGTGGATCTTATCGTTGCTCGCGCTGCCTTTCAAAGACTGGTTGTGCTTGTTGTGGCCTTTCATCGGGGCGGTTAGATTGGGCAGTGACATCTGAAAACAACGAAACATTTGAAACAATTGATTATATTAACTACTAGCATAATATCCGTGCTTCGCATGTTCAGCTATTACTATCGTAGGAATCTAAGTTTCTATCACTCGTAATATTTGTTTCTCACCCTTCGGGATCCATTTTTATAAATGTCTAGAACGCGTTTGTATTCATTCATTACATCAATAAATCATTTGAATTTCAAGATCCAAGTTCTAAGTGTGAAATGCATCAACTATTTCGCCTTCTTCAGTCGACGACAACTTATGTACAGCGCGCATCGTGTGCCTAATCCGTCTTCAAGGATATTCTCTATCTGTTAAAATAAGTCGTTGGTACACTTTAACTCTATGTGTTCAATCTAATTAAATCTCACCTCGTCCATAGGTTAGGTTTGACAAATATAAAATATTGTCATATTTTGACACATCGGAGAATGTTCCTAAAGACTCCAGAAAGTGATACAGGTTCTGATACTGATCCTTATATTATCTTATGTCGCAATTTATGACGATGATATCTTATATCCATATTATATTCATATTTCTTGATATTTTTTTCACATAGAAATATTATATAGGTTTATAACTAATGTCTAATAAATTATTTTATCCATATACCATATATATTGATTATTTAAGATAATTTGATACTAGTCTTTTTCATCATAAATATGTACGGTTATAACAAGAATTAAATAAATGCCATCTCAATACAGGCTGTATGCCCAATGGGTGGAAAACTCCCAAGAAAATGTATAGTTCATTTATATCATATAAGATGTAAATCAATATTGATGTTCTAACCTAGGAACTATGAAAATAACTAGCAATAATAAAAAAAATGAGATTAAAAAATACAGAATTTAAAAAAATATATACCTCATCAAAACAAATAATGATTCAAATGTGTGACAGGACTCAATCAAGGTAGTGGACATTGAATATAACAGTGGTTTTCCCCACAAGAGTAATTAGTATTTGCTTCGCCATAAAATTTGGAATTAAACTCATTAATATTCAATTTTTTAACAGAATTGCCTAATTTATTGGTTGGAGTAGATAAATACATGCAAACATTATAATTGACGATGTCTATATTTCATGTAGTAATTCCAACATATTCAGATCAATCTTTTTTGTGTTTATCTATTGTACCAGTATTTTTTTTAAAGTATAGGTATTCCTTGCGGTAACGGCCCACCTTAATGTCTAACGACCATTATCTTACAGGCAGCCGGCTTTTATAACGCTACTTAACTTCGGTGATATCACGGGAACCAGTGTTTCAACGCGGCTACGGACGTAATAGTAACCTATGGAGGCATCCTGCCATTACTATTTACTTATAGATAGGTACGTCTAATAATAATAATAATACAAATCAAATTATTAATTTGCAGCTGTTAATAAAAAAATAGACAAAATTAAAACAAAAAATACAAATTGAAACTGAAAATAGACAAAGACTTTTTAAAAAAACTACAAATACTGCAAAAGGGGTCGTCTCAGTTTATAGTTAACCTGGTTTTCGGGAATACATTTTATTGGTGCCATCATTTAGTGAATTTAAAATAAAATAATCGAAATGAAATAAATCTATTTAAACAATATACCAAAATAAAAATAATCAATATAAATCAATATATTAATATATAAAAAAGTAAAACAATAACAGTGATCAAATTAACACGTAATCATCCCAAATAATATTTTTAAAATCATTGGTTTATAATAATTAAACCTTTAATATTATATTCCAATAGATGTCATATATCCTAATGGATGTCTTTAAGGCCACAAAGATTTCCGTTTTATTTGTCAGATTACCGACGCTTTATGTTAGGGGAGAGTTGGGTAAATGCGAACACAACAAAGCGGCATACCTGGCGGAATCATGCCCCCCCCCCCCCCACGCACCCCGTTATATCAAAGCTTAACCCGCGCTCAGTGCCGGACCGACGTTGGAGGAGAGAGGCTGAGCGCATACATTTCTGTTTTCGCTGTATTTCTTACATTTTGACGACTGCACTTGGATGCATCTGTCAATCTATGAACATTAATTTCCAAATTATGGTATAGTTACAACAAAATAAACGATGTTTTGATGCCTCAATATTTTCGATTGCAGTTGCATAACCAAAAATGTTGTTGTTTTTTTTTGGATTGTTACTTCGTGGGGAAATTACGAACGGCTTGGGTGGGGCGCAATTCCGAACGTTCGCAATTACCCCGTCTATATTGCCACCTATGTACTACATTATTTAAAAAATGTGTTTTAAGTCGTTGGTTATTTAACTATCTAAGTACATTTGATTGTTACAGATGCCACGTAATTCCGCTCGTACAACAGATAGGTACTAAAGTGGACGATTTAAGGAAATCGAAAATGTAAAAAGTAAGAGACTATCATTTGGAAAAGCAGCAGCTGTTTATTCAGTACCGAAAACCACTATTTTTGATCATTGAAAACCTCGAAACCTGAACCGAAACGAGGAAGAAAGGCATTATTTACGTTTGAGCAAGAAAAATAGTTAGAAGAGTCATCATAAAATGCAGCAAGATGTTTTATGGATTGACTATTGACTATTTCGAGAACAAAACCGGCTTCAGCATAATTTTAATGCCGTTACCAAGATGGCAGGGAAAGATTGGTACTACGTATTTTTGAAAATACATCCCGCTATTGCACTAAGAAAACCAGAAGCAACTTCACTAAACAGAATCACAGCTTGCAATAAAAGTTAAGTAAAATTGTTTTTCGACAATTTAGGACTTCTTCAAAGAAACTCATCACTTTGAACCTGTGAGAATATATAATATCGACGAGATAGGAGTGTAAACTGTTCAACAAAATTCAAAAGTTTCGGCACCAAAAGGGGACAAGCAAGTAGGGAAGACTACGAGTGGAGAACGAGGATCCACCACTACAGCGGTTTGTACTTTTAGTGCAGCTGGTAGCTATGTACCTCCTTTTTTTATTTTTAAAACGGAAACGCATGAATGCGCAATTGCTACGTGGCGGTAATGCCGACATGGTTGCTGATGTATCTGATTCTGGGTGGATTAATGAAACGATTTTCGTGGATTGGTTGCAACATTTCATTTCATTTGCGAAACCAAGCAAGGACAACCCTTATAACCAATAAAGCCATATAATTCTAGACTGTTACGCAGTTTGTCGCAGCCATGGAGTTATTTTGTTATCTTTTCGCCACACACTTCGCATCGGCTGCAACCGCTGGACGTTAGCTACTTTGGTTCACTAAATACTGCATATTATAGAGAGTGCGAGTCCTACATACCTGAGAAGCAGGGACGACAAATCACAAAATATGAAATTGTCGAGCTGTTTATCAAGGCATTCAATCGTTGCAGCAACCACGAAAATAAGTATTCAATCGTTGCAGCAACCAAGTAAATAAATAAGTGGCTTTAGAGCTGCTGGAATACATCCTATGGACTCCACTAAATTTGACGAAGAATTTGCATTTTCTACCAGTTCAGAAAGGGCTGAACCCACACAACTTCAGAACATCTTGACACCACCACCAGTATATATAGAACAGGCACAGACACCGCAAAGACTGTTGAATGAATCTAACCCTGCAGTTAACCAGTCGGTGCCACTCTCTGATATTGTGAATCTGCCGGAACTGCAACAGAAAAGTTCCAAACGAAACATTCAATATATTAACCAGCACTTCCATTAAAGAGGCTCTTGAAGAGAAAGAACAATGAAAAGAAAAAAAACGACAGTTAGAAGTGCTCAAAAATATAATGACTGAAAATATTAGACTGATAAAGAAACAGAAAAATGCTGAGAAACAGAAAAAAAAGAAGTAATAAACCTAAAAGGTTTTGATGACGAGAATGACAAGAAAATCACCAACACCAAAGAGACTGACAATGACTAAAACTGCATTTATAGCAGTGAGAAATATGAGAGCCCACCAAGTGAAGACCGGATTATGTGTAGCAGCTACAACCTTTGGGCACACGAAATGTGCTGCGGTGGAGAAAGTACATCCAGAGGGTATGTGTGTGATTTTTGCGGTGACAATTATTGATTAGTCGCTGCAAATATCACAAACTATGTTTGATCGTAATTCCCCCATGGGGTGTTCCGATTAGCCCCAGTCGGGGTAATTCCGAACACCAAGGTTTTAGTCATTTAATTATAATTAGTTATTCAAGTTTGATTTTAGTTTTTTATGTTGATTATTGAAAGAAGAATAACAATAGCTTTTTTAAAAAAATAAATGTTTTTCCTATGTCTTATACCTTTTGTTTTATTTAGAATCTTGCTTAGGTGTTCGTCATTCCCCCACTTTCCCCAACATTGTAAGAATCGCGTGCACAAGACATACACTAACACATATAAACACTAACTATACAAACATATGCCTATATACACTAAATAGTAAAGGTATAATATGATAATTCAACAGTGGATATTATAACACAAGAAATTACTACTAAAGGACTCAGTCTAATATACTTCCGAAATGGTGTTGCTTGCCATCGGGGATGGACCGAGTAGCTATAAAATAGTATACTGTATAACAGTATTGTTTTTTCTTAAATATGTCTTCACATAAGCACAATCATCTGTAGTGTTTCAATAGCACACAGCACCGATCATTACGTAACATAATTTACTCGCGCCACGGGCAATTGAAAAGATGAATAACACATAATGGTTATCCAAATTACAATCCACTTTTCAATACAATGCAAGAGTCACGACTTTTTTTACCATCATTATTATAGTAGCCAGGTTAGGAAGATCCCGTCAATGCAGGTATGTTTTTTTATTCGATATCGAAAATAGCACAATGCTTGTTTCAGAATTTTAGATTTGGCTGTAGACTTGTTTTTTTCGAGAATTTAAAATACAAAACAAATCATATCATCTTATTGGTAGATAAGACCAATATAAAAATTATAAGATGATATACATATCGACGCTGCAAAGGATAAATGACTAAAGCGCCATTTAGCAAATTGTACGGTACAGCCAAACAAAGTTTAAAAAATATGTTGTAGGCGACACAAATCTTTCCCGGCAGTATCCATCGACGAAAGTGATGATTTTGATCGAGGTGTCCCTTCGGGAGGAAGGGTTGTATTGAAATAATATGTTGATTCTAATAATAATAATATGTTGATCTATAAATATATGATGATTCAGATACAAGCAGTCTAAAAGAAGTCAAACAATGCCATGGCCACATTGTATCATAGGAGCTTTCGCTAAGGCATCAAATGATGTAGATGAATTAGCAAAAAAGTTTCAAATTAATTAAAATAAAAAAAAAAGTAAAGAATTGGCTTAATTCCGTTGGGTACTTCATGAGTTGTACCATATACCATATCAGTCAATTTTTGTAGCAAAAACTTTCTTTTAATGAAATTATGACATTTTCTATTACAAATATTTAATTAGTTCAACTTAAAAAATAGATTCTGTTATGAATTTGAATTGAACAAGTTGACTATCATTTGGGAAGCGAAACCGTCACGGATTTGATTGAAAATTGACACCTAAGTACCTAACAGATGGGTTAAAATTCAAAATGTGCCTGTATTTTCTAAAAAGAATCAACATATTATTTCAATGCAGTTCCAACCCTTCCTCCCGAAGGGACAGCACCTCGATCAAAATTATTACCTTCGTCGATGAATACCGCCGGGAAAAAATTGTGTCGCCGATAACAGATTATTTTAACTAGTGACAGGTGACAGTTGGAGAAATACTTTCAAATGTTCTGAATACAGTTTTTCAAGGTCTTTTAATTTACATATATCAATTTAAGTTCAGTAAGATAAGGCTTCTGTCATATTTTGACAGTGATACTGATGTCATTTTTTGACAGCCAAAAACTAATAGGTGCATTCCAGGGTGAGACTATGACTATATACCAATCTTCAACTTAATAGATTCAACGGCTTGACAGTTAGAGAATACACACAGTCAAACAAATTCACACTCTCACTCACACACACATACACACACACACACACACACGCACACACACACACACACACAGAAAGATAGCAGACATCACTCTGAAAATGGTCCTAATCGTCTTGGGCGACCTTAAAACGGATATATCCGTTGTTATCTAAAAAAAATCCGCACGATCACAATACTTTCCCTGTTCAGTGGTAGCCGGTAAAATAAAAATATAACTAAATTATTATTATAGATAATGACATAAAATTTCAGTATTAATCAAGAGTTATTCCCTACTTTTTAGTATTCAATAATTTATTAATCTTTTGATTTCGGAAATAGCGGCGCTTGAGTCAAAAGCGATTATTGGCAATTCCGGAAGAAAACACTTATATCTAACAAGCAAATCCTTTTGAGTTAGGATAAATGGCTTAAACGCTAAATATCATTAAATTTCGGTCAGGTAAAAGCCTTACTGTAAATATTTGAGAAAGTAAATCTTTATAAATGATTTATCCCAATGGAAATCATTTTAGATGGAAAGCTAAAATGAGTTAAATAAATTCTGGTTCATATTAAGAAAAGATGAAACCATTTAAATGAAGTTCACATAGGTGACTTAGCCGTGAAATGTTATATGTGTTTTGGCTCTCCACCTATAACAGCGGTTTTTGAAAATCTAATGACCTTGAAAAAAAAGAGGAATCAAGAAGTTGAACTGTGGTGTATGTAAGGCAACATATAATGTATAGTATTTATGTTATATGTTATATATCATAATAACATGTAGATTCATTATTCCTCCTCTCGAAGCATTGAATTCATTTCTTATGTAATGGCGACAATCATAAAATTAACGAATTTCTAAAGAACGCCCTCCTGTTTAGATATGATTTTGAGAGCTCAGCCCATAATATTTGCCATTAAACTTTAAACTAGTATAATTCCCTGTTCGAGTCTGCTTAAACATGACCATACATAAAATACAGGGTCAAACCTCATCGTGAAGATGTCAATACATAGTTCATAGTTGTATATTTTAAAAAATAACTTCAAAAATTGTTGAAAAAAAATGAATTTATATAAAAAAAATAGTTAAAGAGTAAATAAAATAAAAGACA
>JAOPUG010000037.1:4638402-4652313 GCA_027564375.1 Micropterix facetella | reverse complement strand
GATTCGAATCTGGTAGTAAGGGCGCGGGGATGCCCACTGGGTTTGAAAATTCCCAGTGCCTCGCGGTAAGGCGTTGGACTCTTACGGGCTGAGGTGGAGCTCGGTACGTAGACCTTATATCGTCCGTCGATCGGCGAGTCGACATAAGTATCTGCGTTTCGCCTCGGGGTGAAAGAACGAACATATCGTTAAAACGCTCCGGGGTGAACGAGTTCGCTCGTAGCAGGTGACATCTCAAGTTGCTGCAAATAAACATATTATTATTATCATTGAACCTATTACTGTCATATCCGATCGGTACGATAAAAGCATTAAAAAATCTGATTCAAGCACGGATTTAATAAAAAAATATTGGTTGTTTTCTAAATATTTACAGAGTTTTAAATATCAAATGAGTAAAATTTAATAATAAAATACTACGAAACGAATCTTCCTTTCAAATTATGCTCAGAAGTAGCATTTAACATCAACATTTTGGGAAAGTCTCTGCAGAATGCCTCGATGGTCGATCGTAATCCAGAATAATATAAATTGAGGATACGAGTAGGTATGTGTCCAAACGCTGTGTCTTTGCATGGCCCTATAATGGTCCATCTTCATTAGTCCAATTACTGTAAGTCCCGCTTCCTCTTACCATATGTATGCCGATTACCTCTGAGTATTTTTTTGTGCCAAACCAGCGGGGATATTACTGCAGCTATTTCCAAAATAAATTTGAATCTGAACCACATGTTCAAACTGGGCGATAAACAATGTGATATACTTATTAATCCGACCAAATACCATCCCAACAATGATTAAAGAGTTATAAAAAACGTGGGTTTACTCATCGACAATACACTTTCATGGCAGGCACATACCACTGTTATCAGTAGTCGCATTTATTTGGATTTTCGCAGCCTGTGACGGTTGCAAAAAATTATACCAGCAGCAAGCATATAAAACAGACCTAAGTGCAAACACTACACTACTACTAATAGAGTACGCTGCCGTGGCATAGCTCGATGCGAACAAAGCAATCCTTGACAAGCTAGACCGACTACAGAACATATGTGTGAGGTTCGTGTTTAACCTGCAAAAATATGATCACATTTTAGCCTCATCAAATAGTATGCAGTGGCGGAAAACTCGGAATCGTAGAAATCTACACGTCCTATCCATGTTGCACAATAAGCTCAACAAACCCACCTCACCATCTCATCTGAAGGATAAGGTCACCCTGCTAGGAAGCCATGACCTCACACTCCGATCAAGTCAGAATAACATTATTTGCATCCCCAGTCATAATGCTTCGATAATCAGCTCCCACCAAATATCAGAGATGTACAGTCGTCCTCCGTGTACTTCTAAAAAAGCATTTTTTCCCTCACCAATAATATACCATTTCTTTCTCCTTTGTGTGTGACTTAGTGTTATTGTGTTTTTTTATTATTGATTATTTTGTTGACTGAGGCATATTGTAATTTATTAAACTACTGTAATTCAAATAATAACTGAACTGCGTAGGTATGATGAATGAAGGTAGGTAGGTATGTAAGAATATGTAGGCATTTTGAAAGAAG
This sequence comes from Micropterix facetella, assembly GCA_027564375.1. NCBI lineage: Eukaryota > Metazoa > Arthropoda > Insecta > Lepidoptera > Micropterigidae > Micropterix > Micropterix facetella. The sequence continues at coordinate 4,650,751 of JAOPUG010000037.1, read as the reverse complement.
GTATATTGAAAGAGGTCTGGTTGAAACATGACACCAGACAAATATCCACAAAATGGTATATCCAGACAGTTTCGGACATCAAACATTATACTTTCTTGATTATTTTATTTGATTTTGGTAAAATTACTTCATGTGATCTGACATTATATTTAACTCAACACGATTATCTATTTTCCCATTTCTTTATTCTATTTTGATTATTACCTATTAACTTATTTGTATTGTTGATGGTATGGTATATTTTTATTTTTTTTATTCTTTTTCTTTTTTTTATTTGGCGAGTATACGTACACAAAAAAACCGAGACTTCGCTGCCCAGGAACAAGTCATCGCACTTTGGCTATTGGGCGACAGCAGCACACATAATATGCTAATGTTTGTGTCGACCATGTTCAATTTGTTTTTCCTGTTATATTCATATGAATAAATGTAAAATGACATTATTATTAGTATGAGACGTATATTCCTTGTAAATTGCGTTGTTAATTAATTAAATAAATAAATAAATGTACATAGTTATATCTAGTTAAACATTTCAATGTAGCTGAACTAATAGGCAACTCTCAAACCATCACTATGATTGGCTGTAAGATATTATCCATGTGTAATAGGCCCGCCTTTGTACAAATATTATTTTGTTCAATCAATAGTTTATTATTATTATTATTAATAATAATATATAATTGTATAAGCTGAGCGAAAATCTCTACAATGCATCTATTTACTAATTACTAATAACTTTATGTTTGAATTTCAATTTCGTTACAGGAAAGGATTAAGTTAACTTATGAAGGCAATGGGCAACTACAATAGATCTGTGATTAACCTAAGTTCAACAATGTTTACAAGAGAATTACAGAAATTTATCTCTGAAGCTAGGTTTCTTCCAAGAAAATAAATTAAGAGTCAATCTCCCCCGTTTCAAGTATTTTGTAATTTACAAGTATTTTGAATATTTGACTGGACAATAATATTGATAAGACAAAATAAAATTAACGTTGCGTCGATCATTGTCCCCAATTATCCCTCTTGTGAATATAATGTTTACATCATTTGCATAATTGCAATACAATTGTTATTAATTTCGTAATAAGTATAGGTAAGTAAGAAGAAATGTGAATCAATAAAAAATACTCATTATAACCCTCTTTCATTCTTTGTATTACATAGTTTGTACACATCAATTATTGTGGTTTTTATTTGGCTAAGGAATTATGCTACTTTAAGGATAAAATTGTAACCGCCATTTAGACAACAAATTTGAGTACATTTTCCGATTATCTCCTTGTGTATTTTCATCGTTCATTAGCCGTTTCTTTAGAATTATAAAAAATAAACTTGGCAGGGGGAACCCCAAGGGTTTGTAAATTTCTTATTTATAATGTAAACAACTGCGATAGTCTTCGAATTCATACTCAAAGGTTTGTCATACTTCGGTCGATATGATAACATTCTGACTTCTCGTTATTTTGTCTATACAGATGGATTAACCCCAGGCGACATGTACCTACCTCATTTTAAATGTCTCATAATGACCAATAACTTTTCTTATTGCTATTTTTACCACTTGTAAAAAAAACCGTAAAATTCTGATATTTTTGTTTGTTTTGTCGACACTTATGGATTGACGCGTCTCGTCACGATCATCAACTTTCCTTTATATTATTTACACCGTGTATTCCATTTTAAGCTCTAAAAAGGCAAAAATTCTGACTTCACGTCATTTTTGCCACAACAGATGGATCGACCCTACTCGACATAAACCTCATTTTACGCATCTCATCATGGCCAACAACTTTTCTTTGTGCAATTTCCACCGTTTATTTCGTTTTAAGCCCTAAAATGCAAAAAAAAACTGGTTTTATGGGGATCGTTTGTATGGCAGGTACCCCAAGCGTAGATTCTATAGACCCCAAATTCAATTGGGCTCTGTGCATTGGCCATAACTATCGATTGGCGAAAGAAAATTTTAAAACGGACGTAATTTACTCGAATTATCTTGCATAGTAACATTCATACATCCAGACAGACAGCCACGTATTTTTTATTTAGATGAATTATAGGACATACCTGTGAAGCGTCGAAAAAAGTATTTTTGGACGATTTAATTTAATTACATTTTTCAAATTATTTCAAGACTTCGTCCCACCTTTGGATAGGCCGAATTAATATAATTTCTAAATATTTTCAAATCACTATTATAAACGTCAATTCATTTTTTCTTACTGCGTATCCGAATATTATCAAAGTTTATTTTGTCACCTTTAATCGTAGACTTTGCAAGTCCACTAACGGGAAAATTAGCATCGCAGTAACAAGCTAATCAATTTTTTCTTCGCAGACTACAGAGATTTTTAGTAGAGTTAACATTGTAACATTGGTTACCTTACTATAAAAGACGCTTTTAATTTAAACAGCAAAGTAGGGTGTAGCTTCTAATAAATAGATTTTTAGAAAAGAAAGATATGCTTTCAAGATTGATTGTTACTCTATTTCGGTGTTAATCTCTGTCACTGGCTTTCTTGGAGGTTTTTTCTATATTTTTTTATTCACCACGTTTCAATCTTCGTGTGTATGTATGTGTATGTACCTATACATTTATTACATATATTTGTTTGTATATAAAAATATATACTTATTAGACTGTGTCATTATAGATAAAGGTATTTAAATACTGGAAACTTTCATTCTGTAAGTAAACTTAACCAACTCGTTTCTCCAATGAAAAGTCTAGTAAAAATAAAAAGCATATTTACCGGAATGTCACCGTTTCCAAGGCACAGATTTCACTATCAACACGATCTACACTCGATCGAACAACACTCTCACTGCCGCTGTGACTTTTTCAACTTCGAGAACGCCGCTCCGGAGCTCTTAGCTGTCAGTTTGGATGCGTTCGAGCCGGGTGGGCAGGCGGCGCGCGTGTTCGCTCAGCGAAATCGCGCCGTCAACTGGAAGGAAACGGAACATGAACGCCGCTTTTCGATATTCGATATTATACATTCGACGCATATTTAAATAAAAACCGGGTTGACGCCGCACAGTGTTTCCTTTCATTTTAGCTAGACGCGCGTAAATCTCCGAATAATATAAGGTAATAATATGGACCCTTTTATTCCGTTTTAAGCTCTAAAAATGCAAAAAACTGATTTCATGGGGACAATTTGTATAGCAGGTAGGTACCCCAACCGTAGGACGTACAGACCCTAAAATGAACTAGGCTCTGCGCATTTGTCATAAATATCAATTGGCGATAGAACAATTTAAAACGGACCTAGTTTACTCGAGTTATCGTGCATAGTAACGTAGCATCCACACATCCAGACAGAGAGTAATATTTTTTTGTTTATAGCCCAGGCGACGTGTACTACATTTTATGCATCTTCTTATGACCAACTACTTTTCTTTTTGCTATTTGCACAATTTATTTCGTTTTAAGCTCTAAAAATACAAAAAATCTGATTTCATGGGGATTTTTTTATTGCAGGTACCCCATTCGTAGGTCATACAAACCACAAAATCAACTGGGTTCTGCGCATTAGCCATAACTATCGATAGGCGAAAGAATTTTTTAAAAACAGCCGTAGTTTACGTCGTGCATTGTAACATCCACACAGACAGCCACATTTTTTTGTTTGTTTTAAATGGACTCTATGAAATGTGAAACGGCGAGTTACATTTTTGGCATGATTTCAAGACTTAGTCCCACCTTTAGGTGCGCCAAGGTATGTCAAACCTCTAATTTGAAATCGTTGATTCAGAGAGAGAATCAATCAATTCTCTCTCAATAAAGTAGCCTGTAACTTTGTATATAAAAGTAGCCTTTAACTTTATAATGAACTTTATCTTCCTGTTTATATATAAAAAAATATGTTTTTGAGGAGGTTAGGAAGAGGGATCCAAACTACGTTGGAATGGTATGCTATAGCATACCATTCCTACGTAGTTGGGATCCCTTTTAAATATTACAAAGGCGAATAGGGTAGCATTAAATTATGACTACCCTCGAGTAAAATGAGAGTGAATTTCCTTTTATAAAATCTTGTATTCCCTTAAGCAATCTTCTATTGTATAAAAGTCTTACAATCGTGGAGACGATGTAACAATATTAAATCGTACAAAAAGACTTTTCTCGAGGTTCCACATACAGACAGACATACACATTTTTGGTGGTTTAGATGGACTCTAGAACATGACATATAAACGTCCATAATATTGTTTTCTCGACTTTTTACATGACCTAGAGTACATCTAAACCAAAAAGAAATTTGCAGCTGGCTGTCCGGATGTGTGAATATTACTATTCACGATAACTCGAGTAAACTACGTCCGTTTTAAACATTTCTTACGCCAATCGATAGCTATGGCCAATGCGCAGAGGCCTATTACTTTTGAAGCGGTACGACCCAATTATGTTGTTAATATTTTTTATTTATTTAATTAAATGACGTCCGTCAGGAACCTCTATCAACCCATGAAGTAACCACCTGGCGTCAGTGCGTTGGTATGTTATGAATTACTATTCAACTCGACCGTTAGATGGCGTCAAAAGTCATTTAACGTTTTTTAAAGCTTAAAACGGAATAAACAGTGGAAATAGCAAAAAGATAAGTTACTGGCCATGATGAGACACGTAAAACGTAAGGCGGTACCTCAAAACCTACATGTCCCCTGGGGTCAATCCATCTGTTGAGACAAAAATAAGGAGGTCATAAGTCCTACATACAAGAAAATAATCAAATGGGCCGAAGTTCGACAAATCTTGGGATTTTCCCCTGACAAGTTGTGAACTGCATTTCTTTAGTAATAATTCAAAACAGGCTCTATTGACGGCTTCTTAATTGAATCATTTTCATCAGTTTCCATCATATAAAAATAAATTGTGTAAATTATATATATTCAAAGGATTGTAGATAGAAATCAATAAAATAAGTGAGTTAATTAAATAAATTATAATAATTTGACTCTCATAAAAATACCGAAGAAAAACTTTTATTTTCAGTAACTAACAACGAAGCAATCAAGATTGCTAGCGATATTGGAAGTTGATATAACAATTAATAAACTACGCGAGACGCTATCTACAGTTCAGGGGTGTCAATGCAACGGGTGAACCCAACATCCCCGGATGGTATAACGATATAAATCGATTTTTCACCCGTGAGATGATTACGCAAAAACTTTGACCAAGACGATCTACTGATCCAACTACGTCATCAACCCGTGAGAATCCAACTCCTTACTCCTCCTCCTTACTCCAGTGGGGCCCACAAGCTCTTACTCCCATATTTGGTCAGATTTCTCCAACCACCCGTCTGGACACAGGTTCGAGATCGCTTACGCGGATTGAAAGAGTCAATTCGTACCGAATTTACCGCGGATTCGAGGCGCCCTTTACTCGGCTACCACTCGAGATTGGATGGCCAACAGATCATTTCTAAGGATAGATATCATGAGGTAAATATCTACCCCTACTCTATAGAAAGCATTCGCAATCAGACCCCCAGCTATGCGCTGAATGAGCAAAGGCCGGTAAAGCGACTAGTGCATTAAACACACAGGGCCGCCCGATGTATTCTCCCAGATCCGCCGCACATCGATTTCACCAGGTTAAGTCCCTCTACGGGGAGGCTGCCGGATGGGACATGAACCGTGAGTCGGGCCGATCAAAGATAACACGGGCCCGAGCTGCACGGTCTCAATCATATATTATCATATATTTGTAGTGTGTCATTGAAAGTAGTTCATGAAGCTGGCGATATGGTCTCATGGTTTTCTACAAATAAGTATGAATATTTGCCGTGTTTCATAAAAAAAATCTCTTCGTTTTTTTTTCAATTTTATTAGTGATTGTAGAAAAAACAGCGTACGACCTCTCCACGACAATGGGCTCGATTGCATTTCTTCGTGAACCAAAATCGGGAATTAGTTCATGTGAACTAGACAGTAAAATAAACGGTTGTCACTTTTCCGCATTCAAACTATCCACCGAAAAAAGCAGCTAAATCTGAGGCCACATCAAAAGTGTTCAAATTTATTCGGAGGGCTATAAGTTCGGTAGGTAGTTTTGGCATGGCCACAACGACTATCGTTCATTTGTCATATTCCATTCTAACATATTGCTCTGTCTCGTTCGCTTGAATTAACTGTCAATATTAGTTCACGAAGGAACGCAATCGGGTCCAGTGTCTTTTCTCTCGTCAAGCGAAGTCGGACTTCAAAAATATTTTATTAAATAAGCAGGTTGTATTCTACACCTACATGATTGTACTACCTACATGATTGTATTCTACAGATGTTAAAATTAAATGATTTATAATTGAAAATTTGACGAATTCTACAAAATTGTACCTATGCATAGAGTTTAATAATTATTTTAATTACTATTCTGTAAAAATAAATCTGAATTTAATAAGATTATTCTAATTATAATTATTATTGCATTTAAATAAAATTCACATTAATTTTCATTACGATTCACTGTGCGGCCATCTCGCCGAGCGCGTGCCGCCTTCTCATCGGCATCATCGGATCAGTTTACGGAACTTTCGCAGACGCAATACGCACAGCTGTTTCGCAGACGCAATATATATGCATATTATTATTATTCTTATGTTATAACTTCGGCATGTTCTACGCCTAGTTCTCGGGCCTCCAGCCCTCAATAACGGGCCCAGCCTTTTTCCTTCGATTCCACCGCTTATTACTGTAAAAGTGGACTTATATATAACTACACTTACAGTCCTCAGACTATATATTATAATCACTGACTTACATAATGTCTAGACGTAATAAACACAGATTGAATTTTATACGTTCATTTTTTTAATTGGATTTTTTTGTTTAGGACAAGAAGATTTTAAAAAAAATTGTTTGTCAATTTGAGGCCTAGGAACAGTAGTATGGAAATAAAGATATTTTTACAAGAAATAAAATCATTTTAATGACGAAAAAGCATACAGCCAACTTATGTAGTAACGACACACCTCTAGTATGACGATAAACTCGTAAATCATCCTTAAGCCTACTTTAGTACAGGTGAGGCCTAGTTAGGATGTTTTAGTAATTTTAACAAATATACTTTTGGAAAATTTAATAAATTTGATTTGATTTGATTTGAAATGCAATATTACCACAACTTTAGTGTTTTACACATTTTAATTTGATAATTAGGATATAGGCGAGGCAGCGCGATAGCCGCACAGTGATTCGCGACTAGTAAGTACATTCCAGCGGGTCAAAAGTCATTTCAGAGTTTAAGCCCCATACCCTTTCGATGTTTTCTATCTCTCTCCATTCCGTGAGTTATCAGAGGGCGTCTCGTTCTTACGCGTCCCGTTCTAATGCCAGGAAATGCATTTTTTTACGGGAAGATGATATTAGAAATCTAATCCGTAATAAAACACCGCTGTCATGTGCGCAAGGGGCGAGGCGAGTCGCGCAATCATCACGACTCGTAATTTGTTCATAAGTGCTGATGTCTTTCACGCCGCTATTGCGAGGGCTCCATTGTTCGTAACAGCGGCAAGGAAGAGCGGTAACAAGTGACACGTGTTCGAATAAAAAGAATATAAAACTTAAATGCCAAACACGTACATTAAACTATACACAATTTAGGTATACGTATATTATACAAGACACAAATTAGAGTGACTTCAGCTGGACAGCTGTATTCAGCTGTTGTTCCATAATTCCAAAATGTCCGCTAATAAAACCCAACTTACATCATAGTCACATAATGCTTTATAATCTGTTATCCATGGTGAACACAGGAAATACATTTACAGCGGATATTTTTATGCGAAAAAAACTACATTTAAAATTATCAACTTCTTAGTATAAATCAATATCGTCTTTTCATTATTATTACGATAGTAGATCTTCCAGTTATGATGATTTTATAGACATCGTCGGCTGAGCGTTGATTATAATTGACAATAAATATCGAAATACGTGTTTCCGTTTAATCAACAAGTTGCGTCCGAGGCTGCGCTGTCAGCAAAATCTCAGTTTATTAGTAAGAGTATATTCGGTCGACAGTGCACCAGGATATTTAGACATTTCGTTGAAGATGGTTCTTTGAATTGGTAAACAAAATATAAAGTCATAGTTATTTTTGGCCTGGCCCTAGTATTACATAGGACGGGCATATAGTCTGATGCATGCTGTGAATTTGTCCGTCCGTCCGAGGACTTTCCATGGTCTGATCCTAACCACAAAATTTGGTATTTAGCCTCCCTGGTTGACCCCAATCACCAACCGGTGGCTGCAAATTCGATCCGAGTCGCGCAGGTGCTGCTGTAGACGCATCAGGAAGATCTGACCGATAGGTAGAGCAAGCATAGCGTATATGGGTATTTTTGGTATCGTGATAAAGAATTTGTAATAATGGCTACGTGAGAAATTTGTTGCAATAGATTTATGCCGTTTTGAATGACAGGGATTATCAATCACGGGACGGGCTAAAGTTGCCGATGTATATCGCTACTTTTCCTGCTATTTCGATTTGATTATTGCCTATGAAAATACCATTCCGTAATCTTATTTTGTATGATTTCATATATATTTAGACATCCCTATTTAATTAATTGAAATATGGAAATAAACCAGGTAAATCTATGAAGTTTTGACATTTTAATAGGAGTTAGTTGCAAAACAATCTTTAAAAAAAATGAAGGAAATCATCGAATGTTTAGAAGGCGGATTTCACTGCCTCTTCGGAGTGAATTTTTCCCCTGTAAAAGTTAACCAAATTTCGAAAACAGTGGAAGTCTGTTCGAGTAAAGACCTGGCGAGTACGCTGGATGACAAAAGGTCTCCAGTCGCAACTCCTGTAACTTTGCGACTGCTTGCGGTGAAGGGTGTGCGCTTAAGAAAAAAACTTTCAGCAGTCGCAATAGTGAAATAACAAATGTCAGACTTATTGTATTACACACTTAGTGTCCTACGGGAACGTTATGTGGTCCTGAACCATGCTGTGGCGTACCAAAAAGCCTGGTAAACCTAATTCCCAAAAAGCACTGATCAAGGCTTATGACCGTAAGACTGCCCATGAGGACTTAGCACTAAATAGAAACAATTTACGCATGCTGGTGAGCGCCCTCATGGGGCATTGTTGCCTAAACAGACACATATTCAACCTCTAACTCCAGGACACAAGAGTGTGCAAACACTGCCAAATAGCAGATAAAACTCCCCTGCACCTGTAAAAGAAACACCATACTGGGTTTAAGCCGAAGAGCTAAAACAAGCCAGCGCCAAAAGCTTACCTACTTCCAGAGATTATTATCTTTGCTACTGCGGTTCTTAAATGACGCGAAGCTTAGCGCGGAACTATAGCAGTTGGCGATTAATATAACAGAAATGGTCGCAGTAATACAAGGCTCAATAAACCTTAAAACAGCCCCACATATTAAAAAAATAAAAAAAATAAGTATGCTACCCCTCGGTTACGTCGAAATGACACATATAGTCAAATTTTTCAATTAGATATAACACAATTCTACGCAATAATATGGCGGTAATACCACTGCGCCGGATTCCAACACATTCTCACGTCGAAACGTCATTGCAAGGGGAAATGTACGAGTCGTTTGCCAATGGCCCAGAATGAATGGTATATTATGCGTTTTTCTGATAAGTTAAAATGCAACTGTTAGGTTCTCGCGCTACAAGACTTAGCGCGAGTCAGCCAGCTTACTCATAACAACGAAAAGGTTACTACTCTACGTATAAGTGTACATTTGTTGCGCGTTAATAGATGGCGAGCTCGTCTATTTAAAACGTAATATCGATCGATCGAACGCGAAAAATTTAATCATTTTAATATCGTTTGGTGAAAGTAATCCAAGATGGCCATATTAATTGCCTGGTTGGTTCAATAAAGGTGATAGACTGGTAGGACTCGTAGGACTGGTAATGGAGTATCACTTCAGAGACTGCGTGGTGACACGGTGTACCAGTACTGCTACTATATACTGATTTGCATAAATCGTAGTGCTGATATTGCCTGGCAATATTGAGTTATCGCAAGTCGTTACCGAAGTATTCGTTTACACACTGTTTTTACGGTTTTAAAGGTGATCACATTTCGGTAATGAATTACATCGTGGCATTCAAAAATATTGGCAGAACGCATCTCACTGCACCGAAGTGGAGTTACAATAATGCTACGTAAAGGTAGTCAGTTTAGCGTAGAGATGCAGAGTGTATAATACGGCCAGACTTGGCATAAACCATTATGCCTCATACATTATCGAGCATGGTGACCTTGTATGGTCGAAACCGTGTCCTTGTTCGGCCATTATTTTATTTAAGTAGATAGATATTTAAGGAGCTTACTATGTCTATGTTTTTTCTCAGTATAGTCGTGCAGAATCAGTGGCGTAGGTCGATTGACCAGTATCGGTTGTTAAATTGCAAGTTTATCCATCGTTCTTCGCAAGTTCTTGAAGTATTGTGCCGGACTGGAAGAAACTGTAATAAATACAACCAGCACTGGACCTCATATTCGTAAATATTACATTTTATGTACTTTTCCGTGACTACAAACGGTAGAAAGAACAATTAATAAATTTTCTTGAAAAAGGAATAACATGGCTTCGGAATGAAATTGGAATTCCAACTTAAATAGAAGATATCCAATATCAGAGTGGTCAGTATGAAGCAACGGAATTAGCTAGATACTCGGAGATAGTGTAAGGAACTAATACACTCACCGGCACAAACATAGAACCCCCTTAAAATGTTTGATTGTTGGTTTTTTATTACACTATTTTATTTTATCTTGTTTATTTCGTAATAATTACACAATAATTTTAAATTTTACCCTGTTTCGAGAAAAAAATATCAAATACCACAAAAAAGAAAACAATTTACAATTTCATCCATTTTATTTTTGTTAAAATTTGTGTGAGTAATGTTGCGTGAAAACGAGTTTCGTGGACAACTTTTCAGCAGAATTTTTCACTCGATGACTGATTCTTTTTCTGCTCATCGCACGTTGTAGAATACCTCTTTACCTACACGAATAATCACTTGTGCAACCATTTCTGTTGAAGTGTAATGACTGATTTCTTGGTCACGTGGAGTTAATTTCGAGACTTCTATCTGACTTCTTTCCTGGTCGATGTCGTAAGCACACAAACAAAGCAAGTCGAATACCATTAGCAACGAACGATCATCTATTTCTAGAATATACACGCCACTTCGCGTCGCAACCTCTGGTCCACGAGATGTATTAAAATATTTGCGGGCAACTAAAATGTTTCATTCCTAACTTTGGCGGGACCTTAGTGTGAAAGCCTTTTTAAAAACGTTTTCAAGTCAAAAAATTAAGAACATAGCAACGCCTCATTTCAATAATGAATATTACCTCCCCGCAGGCCCCGATGACTGTCTGCAAACGATCAGGCATCCTTCAATAAGGTTCCGAAACCTTGAATGCCACTCTGGATTCGTCCTTGAATAAAATGGCTGCTCTATTGATCTGCAGTCCAAAAAGTATGCCCACGATCGAAACGAAATCGCGCTAGATGACGTCGTGCTTCTGGACTTTTTTTTTGGAATTAGGGCACCATGCCAGTTACAAACAAGGTGTTTAACCTGTGGGATAATAAATAAAACTCATGTTTCAATATATTTCCTATTGTGTGTTAATGTCTTCGTCGGGTTTATAATTTATATAGGTATATACTTAGTTATTTCCTAGTAGCTTATACTTGTTTTTGTAGGGCGGGAGGTCTCTACGTCTGTGGCTAATTACTTTGGTAACATCCGGCATTCGCCCTTTAAATTTGATCAGAGGAAATCACAGAAAACCTATAACAGATGCGTGGCTTTTAGAACCTTCCTGCGCAGATGCAGGCATTTCGTTAGTGTGCGGTCATGCGTTGTCTTATGTCGTTAACTTTGTTACGATTTCTTCGACTCTTCTTCAACAATCTGATTTCTTCGACTGCTTTCTTTGTACAGGTGTCGCCGTGATGCCACTGTATTTCGCAAACACCCCTGTGCTGCTCCTGATCACTCGGTTCCGACCGCTAAGTGTAAATGGCTTCTGGACTGGCCTCTGAGCTGGCAGATTTGCCTCCTCTATTTTGTTTTATGGTCCTTTCACTGAAGACTACATTCTGCACCAGCCGGAGATGCCTCTTTTTATCTCAACGGCTGTAAGAAAGCGACTACCTGTATCGTTAATTCAATGAATCGATCAAAGGTAAGTATGTGTTAACCTAACATCTCCTACCATTCAAGGGCGGTCCCAGGGGGGGGGGATCAAGGGGGTCATGTCCCCCCCCCCCCCAAGCGTGAATGTTGGTGGGTGATAATAAGGGCCGTATGCCAATAC
>JAOPUG010000037.1:4501067-4512738 GCA_027564375.1 Micropterix facetella | reverse complement strand
GACAGTTGGTAGGTACCCACCGCGTCGACGATGCCCAGAGTTCAGCAAGTGTTGTTCAATAACAGAAACCCTTGTGCTACCCTGACAAAGCTCTGCTCTGCCTTTAGTCATTTATCGCTGAATTTTTTGTGCAGTGCGTTTTTTTGTTAATGAATGCAATATTTATCGTCCGGGAATAGTGAGCAACGGTTACCTAAGCCCGTCACAAAACAAATGTTTCTTTGTCTAAAAATGATTATTCAAAGATGGCCTCTGCCAAGTGTTTGCATGAAACTTAAATGGTAGGGCGCTACAGGTTTAAATTCATTAATATTTTACATAAATGTAATCATCCGCCCAACCATCCAAATTGTCAAAGTTAATACATATATTTCGTTTCGGGGATCGGGAGTTACCCCCCCCCCCCCTAATTAATTTAGGCATTATTTAGTTCTGTTGCTGTTATAATAGGCGCCGGCGCACTCATTTTCAGAATATATAATCTCTCGGCCCGTAGATATGTCACTTTCCAAGAGACTTTTGTATGGAATAAATAAAGTAAATTGTGACCAACTTCTAACAACTTTAGATAAATGTTGCCTTAAATAGATTTCTAATTGAAAATTTACAGATCGGCATGAAAAAAATCGGGTCACAGCCACATAACGTGTATGCACGTCCCGTGCGTCGTGCCAAAAAAAATGAACCAAACGGAGCCGCAGCTCACTTCGACTCGATAGCGCTCGAGTCGGAACAAGTACGAAGCGGGCACCGCGCAGTTATCAAAATAAACTAAAAGCCTGGCGGCGCGGTTAAAATTCAACGGCGGCGTGCGATACGCCGAGCGCCACACAAGTAAAATCGCAATTTTGCAATGCAGATACTGCGGCCCGCTTCGTTTGTAATGTGCACGAGTCTTAAATTGGAAACGAAAAACAGAAAGTTTTCACGGAGGAATACTATTTATAGCTTGCATAAATTGATCCAATTATTATCATATGTTGCATGATTTTTAAAGCGGTAGATGTATGTACAGTGTACAATTCGGTGATCTGATTTTGAGGAAACTTTCGAAATCGTTGTGAAATTAAATGCCTTATCAATATGAAATAATTATATACCTATTATGTCGTATATTTCTGGTAAATGTATATCATAATAATATATAGTACAGTTATGACAATTTTTATAATTTTTATTTTCCCATTTTACATATTACATTGAATACTTTCGCCCAATCAAAATTAATAATTGCCATAATTAAAAAAGTTTGACGTTTTCAACTTTTCACTTCTTGAATTGTGTGACATCTCTCGTCCATTTGCGGTTTTATCAGTTTTCTTATTTGTCATTTAACGTTATTTGATTTGAGATAATATAGTTGCGTTTGCATGCAATCGCTTGCATTCGAGTCCCATATGATCACACACACAGTGTCAACGTCCTACACAGTTATTTCAGTTTATCCGACATCGATTGATTTAGAAATTCGTTGTAATCATGTTCCGGGGGTCTACACTGGTATTCGACAAATTACTCGGTAAATTTGCGCCGTTTTTGTGTAAATCTTGATTTATGTGGATTCTATGAATTATACACTTTGTTTTTTTTTTGGTATTTTAGAGAAGGCTACGAGTAGTTTGCGCCTCGATCCCGACTGGCCATCTATAATGCAAATATGTGACCTTATTAGGCAGAATGATTGCACGTAAGCATTTGAAAGTTTCTATTTTAATTCTAGCTGTTGCCTGCTGCTTTGCTCGCGACAATCTCGACAATCTAAGTTACATTGCACTTTGCGCTCGTATTTTATTAAATACTGAGTAGTTGTACTTTTTGGGGGGCCATTGCTGTAAAACTAACCTGACTAGACGTCCCGCTTTTGAATCAGGTGTCCTGCTGTCCCTAAATCATGTTTTGGAACACAACTCAAATATTTTAATTGCGATTAATAGTGATGGTTGTATGATAGAAAATAAATGGTAATTCTTTGGAAAAAACCAATGGATAAACACGAGAACTATTTTACTTACGGAAACATGGTAACTATATACTTTTGTCGGTCGACAGCGGCCTCAGTTAGCGATGCGCACTCGCAGCGGGTGGATATCTATGAGTGAGAGTTTGGATGGTACAAAACGGTTTTTTGATCAAAATTAGAAGGGGATGTAAGTGTAAGTATAATATTATTATTATTATAGAACTCCATATTATAATTTTTTAGTTTAGCTCAATATTATGGTTAGATTGTGTTTGGATATAATGAGAAAGTATTTTTTTTTGTATTAGATAAAGGATATTAATTCTTGCTGTTTATGTTTCAATATATTTTTACTATTTACTTAAAATATCCATAACACTAACATATTAATTGCAGATGACTGTGTTATTGCGAGTATCCCCGAACTATCTTGAAGCAAACATGATTATACAATATACATCATCAAGAGCTCCTTTGAAAAATACATCTTCAGAATCAACATACTTATAATATAATTTTTCCCCAATTGGAAACGCTGAAACTTTACAGCCAATTGTCGTCTATTACACAGATTCTGATAGCGATAGTGCTTCCAATGGTCTCGAACAGTTCAAGATTGAAGAATCAATATAAAATAGTACTACCACCATCAACATCTCAAAATGTTTTAAATAACATTGACAACAACGTTCTATTGGAGGACGACTTTGAATTTTCTGAAGGTTCAAAGAGACCAAGCAACTCATCTGGAGATAGTATATATAAGATTGCCTCAGTGGGCATAACTGGACTTCGGAAAAGCAAACATATAACGAAGAGAGTGCTAAATAGAATAGAGAAGTGTACTGGAAAAGGTAAATCATTGCAAGCAAATTCATAGATTGGGAAGAAGTGTGGTAATTCTTGTCCCAAAATTTACGAAAGATGATCGTTTAAATATACATGGATTTTACTGAGCTATTGCCAGCGTACAACATCAAAAGGACTGGCTATTTTCCTGCATAAAGTAGCAACCCGCCAGAAGGATACAATTGGCCAATAATGGTAAGCGCAAAGTTGAAAATGTAAGTCAGCAGAAGACATTGAATATATCGCAAATGATGTTGCGATATACCAAGAGCAACTCAAGTAGACATTGACACTTCCAGCAGTGACAAAAGAGGTTGATGTAAGCCACCAAATAAAACTCTGGACTCCAAAATAGAAATGCTTTTAAATTATTTCAAGAAATTGCCAGCGGTGCCATGTCATTACTGCCGAAACAAAAACATTAAGATACTTTTGAATCCAAAAACCAAGCAGAAAGTATTGCTATATCTGAGAGTATTTTGTGATATTTAGTAAATAGGTTTAACTACGCTTTTATTTGCCTAAAAAGGATAAATGTACGCTTTATGAAAAAGTGAAGAATATGAAGCTAGATGAGCACCAACAGCAACAAGAAAAGAATGAGTATGTTAATCATTGAAGGTATGAAGACCTGTACAAAGATTTTGTATAAGCCATTAAAAACATTATTTGAAGCTTTTGTGCTAGTTTGAGTTTAATACCTATGTACCTACCTATATTATTAATAAAAATATTTCAGCAAAATTGTATACTGTTTGAAATTTAGAGATATCTATGAACATTGAAAGCAACTTTTAAACGAACCAATTATCGTAAATGCCTCTGTTTCAGTTTGGGGCCATTTAATGTAAGTGTTCTTATATCAAGACATTTTAAAGCTTAGCAATAAATTTATGTATTAATTTGTATTTATGTATTATTTCTTTTACAGTAATTAAAAAAAACTTAAAAAAAGCATTTTTGTTGGTTACAATGTTTTACCGGTAAAGGCTGGAGATTGGATGGACTTTTGCACGACTCAAAGTCTTATACGGAAAACGATAGTAATTCAGCGTCCGTATCTTAGTCGTTAGTGCTCTGATTTTATCGGTCTTAGACTGAGCAGAAGCTGCAAAGAACGCAAAATGTTTGTGCGAGATTTTGCTTATACATTCCTCCCTATCATCATGTATCACCATTTCTCAGCAGAGCCTCCATGCTGAACATGAGGCAAAGGAGGCAACTCCACCTTATTTCATATGTTGTCAAGGTATTGCAAACTAAGCAACCGCATTACTTATGTTCTTTTTGATGACCTGGTCTCATTGTGACCATGCCTACTCCACTCGAGCCCATTAGCATTTCTCCTATTATTCGGCGATTATATGGAATCGATTAGGTGCTGCAATGCAGTCAAAGTCATTAAATATATTCAAGACTGAATTTTAGGAAGAACTAGTAAAGGACCAGTGCTATAATGTAACTTAACAAACTTACCCCCGCACAGCCCACAGGTGGACGTCACCGAAATGGCTCTACAAGCCCGTGCAGCCCACAGGTAGGCGATATTAGGATGGTTTTATCAGCCTGTGTCGCCCAGTGTGTATAATATTTAATAAAATCAATACGTTTCCAAAATCTGCAGTCCCTGAAAGTTACTAGGCCGTTGTGAGCCAGGCATTTTATGACAAATTAGAATACCAGAAATAAAAATGGGCTTAAATGCCAAAAATTGTAAACTAATTTTATTTGAGAAATCGGTAGTAAATAAGTAATTTTCCATAAATAAGTATTATTTTAAACATAGTCCCCAGGTGGGTGGCGCGGTCCTGGAAAGAGTTTTCCTTTACAGGACCGCGTAGCCCACAGCTGGGCGATACACATGAATGTATTGAGGGCTGGCAATACAAATTGACATTTAGTACCACAGGGGTCAACGTGTTAAACGTATACATCTTCAGAATGATCGTTTTATAATTGTTTTTTATTTTGTTACCTTATAACAAAGCTATAGGTACCATTATTGGTATGTACTGAAAACAAGGCTTAGATCACCTGAGGATATCCCGATTTGTAAAGTAGTCTTTATCTGAAATTTGAAATATGTATTATTTTTATTTTTAAAGTTTCTTTTAATGTAATTGCTGCGAATAAGCCAATAAATAAATATTGATTACGAAGTATTTCAGCAGGGTTGTATCAATTTTGCAAACTGTCCAAATTGTGAAATTGGAATTTAATTATAGTTAGCAAATTCAAGTGTAATCTGTAAAACATTTAGAACTCTGGTAAATATTTAACGTAATTTATTAATTCAAAATTACAACTACAGTAGACCCTTGCTATAACGCGGGTTTGGGGCTGTAATTTGAACCTGCGTTATAGGCAGAACTACATTATAACAAAAGACAATACAATAGTTCACCCATGCAGCTAGACTTGCATATAAATGTATCACTACCTTGTGTGCATATGATATACAGTAACTTCTATGTATTTAAAAAGCATGATGTTTTAATCATTAGAAATTTATATATCAAACAAAAAGTTTATTTCACATACGCTCAATTTAAAAATCTGTAATCTTCTTCTGCTTAGACTTAGATAGTTTATTTTAACAGCCCCTTTTAAGTGATGCAAGTTGTAACATTTTCATGCAGTTTCACCCATCTCATGACTGTTTCAATGTCTTTAAATGCCTCTTGTAAAAGGGTGCAAGTCAAAATTAAAGCCAGGCATTTCTCCATTTTTTAGTACATTTAGGTGCTAAAAAACTTTATACGGAAAATTCGTTTAATTTTATTTATTTATAATATCAAATAACCGCACTAGTCTTTGATTTCACACTACTCATTATATAATTTAAGTACTTCTCACGAGTGAAAGGCATGCACACAGAGTCACACACACACACACACACACACACACCCAGAGAGAGAGAGAGAGAGACAACAGATGCATGCACACACACAAATATTGTAAATTCTTGTGCATGCCATGTTGGAGGAGACCATATTGGAGAGGTGAATTCTAATGAAAATTATATATGAAATTTATCTTTTAGCCCTCGATATGCCATTACTGCAATTAAGAAGAAACTCATCTCGCAGAATCCTCATCAGGCCATGTTTGGAGTTTTGGTGCTCGAAAGTGTCGTCAAGAATTGTGGTATGAAAAATAGAAACTGTTTCAAATTAATTTTATAAAAAAAATATTCTGGAAGCCGAACGCTTGTTCCCGAATTCCACGTCAGCATCTTTTGTATTGTCTCCCTTCTCTTTGCTAATGCGCCGCTCGCTGTAATTTTTCACGATTGCAGGTTCCGGTGTCCATGATGAGATAGCCGCGAAACCGAATTGCGAAGTATTCCGAGACTTTATCAAGTCGACGCCGCACGAGACGGTCCGAAACAAGATGCTCGAGTTGATCCAAGCGTGGGCATTCGCCTTCCGCAACAAATCTAAATACAGAGCTGTACAGGTGAGTCATGAAACCATTTAGAGTGGAATGTACTTAGGTCATACTGAAAGTTTTTGCAATCCGATAAATCAAAGCGCTAATAATCATTTTATTATTTTTCTAAGTATTCTTCAAGATAATAGATACACATTAGCATTCTTTGAAACCATTGTAATAAGCCATTAGCCCAGCCTTCTTTAGGGGTCTCTTAAATGGCCTCTTAGAACGCAGTCACCACCGCTTCCAGGCTTGTAAATACAGGTTGGGGCATAATAGAATCTGGCATTTCTAAGAATCACTAAACGGGCACCTGACCAGGTAGAACGACTCTGTCAGTCCTGTTAGGTGGGGTGAATGGTAAGGTTCCAATATTCAACATGCAATGGTCGGGTGAACAAAGCGGTTTTATCGTGTAAATTTATTTTAAACGCATCATTTTGCAAGAGATGTTTCCCAGTCGACTGATCTCTTTAAGAGAAGCTGTTCAATGGCTCCTTCATTCCCCTGATTTCAGCCCCTGTGACTTTTGTTTTGTTATGGGGTTTCTCAAGGCAGAGGTTCTTAAACAGAGTCGTCGAACCTTTCAAGAACTCAGCGGAAACATTCATGAGGAAAACATTTGGACTGTATTTGTTAATAGAGGCCTTTTTGTTGATAAAAGCCAATATTTGGATGATATAATTCTCATAACCTAATAAAAAAAACTATTTTCCATAACTTGTACTGTCTTTTTTAAAATTCACCTCGGACACGAGGGACTCCGTTATGCACAACCCTGTATTATACCTATTAATTTATCCTAAATTCTCAAACAAAAAAAATCACAGGGTGTGAGGTCCAAACTCTATTGTTAATAGTCTGCTAAAGGGGTAATTCTTCTTACAAATCGCCAATGCAAATAACTCTCAAATTAAAAATTACAGTGCCATGAAACTTGACAAAGTGTTAAATCATATTAACGTTTAGGGTACATATTGAGTAGATTTTTTAATAATACAAAGGTATTACTCTTAAGAGCACGCCTTGCCGACATCAAAACTTTAAAATGGAAAAAATCTATTTCCGTTGTGTTAAATTATATTAAATTGTAACATTGTTACCTTCAAAGTATGTTCGTTACAAACCGTTTTGGATATATGCTAGAACGAGCGCATAGTGAGGTTGTGAATTATCGATTTTTTATTAATAAAATAATTTCAGGAAAGTCTCAAGAAATACCAAAATACTCGAAATTGACTATTCTAATTGGATATTATTCTGTATAATATACATTTGGAGTTTTCTGATGAATGCTTTGATCCCATAAGTTAAAAGCAGCACACAAATATGATTAAAAATAGACATTTTGTAATATTATTTCTACCTGCGGATTTATTTTAGGGGACCGAATGGTTGGTAAGATTGTAGTGATGTATGCCCTGCTGAAGCTATAAAATGCTGAATTTTCCAAGTTGCAGGACATAGGCAACACTACCATCAAGTTGGACTTGCTAGTGGCCCCGGTGGTGTCTGACCCTGCGGTCCGTCGACAGTGTGACTCACTATAGTGATAACAAGAGGGCAAAAGGCAATCCTCCGGTGCTTTAAAACAGGAACAAACCAGCTAAGGGAAATAAACCCTAACAGAAAATGTCATACTGTTAACATGCTGGTATGCCACACAGGAACGGGGGTGTTTGGCCTAGCGACCCGAACTGCGAGGAAGATAACCTCTTTAAGAAATAACTCTAATCCTACAGCGTGGTACACACTCATGGGATGGATGGTTAATAGAGGAATTAATCCTTAGCGAGCGGGCTCGGTAGACCAGGCAATTAACGTTATACGCAGCACAGCCCTCTCGCAGGAATGGGCATCATCTTCCTAGCGACCTCTCTGACCCTTCTTGCGGGAACAATATCAATGAACTAAACTCAAACACAAACAAAAACCAAACAACAACCAACTCAGACAACACAGCAAGTGGAACTAAACCCCTGATCCAGCTAACATTCCACAGGAACTTTTTTGAGGCAGGACTTCTTTGAGATCTCGAACACAATCTCTTTATGAATCTCAAGCAACGTCATCGTCAAGTGGTTCCAAAAATATATCTTTCTTGACATATTATGTCATGAACATAATCATATTGAGTTTTATTTAACCGAAAGTATTTTTAAATATTTTATCACATAACTCCCGCTAGAGTAAAATTCTCCATAAGTGGAGCGTTTTTTCAGATAATCACTTTTCCAAATAGTCTTTTTATGTTTTGACAAACTGAAAAGTAACAACAGCTCATTTATTTCATAGTCAGATGCTGACTCTGAACTCATTTTGCTTGTTAACTTGTCAACTTTCCGTTCTTAGAACCGGCTAGGATGCGAATACGTGAATCTGTGTCATTTAACTACGTCGCAGGCGTCGCAGCATACGCTTGTCGTCTATGCCTGCGTCGACTGCTCTGTTCTGCTCATTCTGGACTACGTTGTGCTGTGTCGCCTGCGTCTGCGTATACACCTAGCCTTATGGGGCTAATCACAATGCTCGTTAGCAAACTTACTTTATAGACAGAAATGGGTTAGCCCCAAATTGACAAGAGGTAGAAATTCTACTGAAATAAATCAAACTTGACATTGCGCTTAGACACATTTTACACAATCAAGCAAAGCAGCTGGCGAATCCCAGGCCACTCTATTGGACCTTTACTCCAAATGGAACTACGCATGGAGGCACTGATATTATAATCAGACTATCAAACACCATGAACTTCCAGAATACAAGACCAGTCGAATTCGGGCCACATCAATCTTAATTCAAGATCTACATGATAATCTCACTATAACATCCGTCTACTGTCCGCCTAAGCATAAAATAAGCAAAGCTATGTTTACACAGTTCTTCAACAGCCTCGGTGATCGACTCGTATTAGGAGGCGATTGGAATGCTAAACATACATACTGGTCATCCAGACTTACAGTCATGAGAGGTCGCAAACTTAAGAAGTCGATTGACACAAATTCACTCAACATTTTGCGATCAGGGCAACCAAAATATTGGCCTTAGGACAGGAACAAAATACCAGACCCTGACTTTTGTTATAAAAGGAGTAGCACATTAATATCTAGCAGAATCATTATTAGATAGCATATCAGATCATATTCCGGTGGTTGCTAGGATCAGCACGACAGTCATTCACCATGACACCAGCAATTGCCTATATAAAAAGAACACCAACTAGGAATGCTTGCGGGAGTACATCTGTGCTTATTTAACATAACTATGGCACTGTAAAACGAGCTAGTCACCTAGCAACACTGCTCGTCTATCCAACCGCCTTGTTTTTCTTTTCCCTCAGATATATATACTAATACATATGTTCTCCCTCACTCATTCTAGAAGGAGAAAATGACAGCAAATATCCCCATTGGACTTCACACCTTAATATCATAAATCATGTGAACATCTATATTCGCAGATTTTTGACTGGAAGAACTGCATTTGTATGTTTAGATTGGTAAAACGGACGTTCGGCACAGGCCCGTTATATTATTTTAAGTTCATCCTTCCGCTCTAGTGCGAGTTGAAGATAGTGAATATAATTTTATAAATCACAATTGGTCTAATTAAACCCACTCCCATTCTCTCGGAGATACATAACATGAACCTTTTTTACCTATAATACTAATAAACTTAGCAATGCGCAAGTCGGAAGATCCTAAATCCCATTACATTCCAATAAGCCTTTCTAATTAGATTGTGTTAGGCACTGGGTGACAGTGGGCGTGTTTTTCTGCAAGTGATCAAAAATTAAATCGTTATTTTATTATTTTATAAAATGACTGCTCCTTTTGTGCGGGTATGTATTCCGAATAACAAAGATAATAACCTAATTTATAGCCAATACTCTTGTTTTGGTGTATATATATATATTTATATATTTTAATGGCAACACCAAAAGTCGTTGAACTTACCATTTTTAACTCACGCAACACTGTCGTGTGACTCACAAATGTCAAAACAACAGCCTTCAGTGAATGGAATACTTGTGCATAACCTGTGTATTTAATCGCTCTATACGACATTACGGCTTTTTACAAGCAGAATTTCATTATAAATGTGAGTTTTCTCGTTTTCTTAATGGTTTTCCATAACATTTGTGTCAATTGACGAAATTTTCTTGTTCTCGATTTTCGTATTATTCAATATATGTTTGCTTAGTTGATGCGCCGATAATGATTCATTAGTGTCTATTTTTGGTATTCCGCGTCAAATGAACAATGAAATCAGCGATCAACTCTGAATTTCGCATATTCTCCTAAGTCAAGGTTATACTAATTCTAATTTGGTTTACACGCCGATGGTCGATTTATATTGCGTGTTGTTTCTTGATGCAGTGTCTTGTTTTCCAGCGCTTTGTCTGGGATATTATCGGTCGCACATCCTCTCCAACGTCCTTAGGAAGAACGATGTGAAAGGCTAATTGGCCTGAAGGCCTTGGCTATATCACTTCCTGGTTTTGTCAAAAATGTTACTTTGGGCTTTCTCCAGGCTGTCGGCGTCTAATTTAAAGCCAGAACTGCCTAGATTATTCGAACCAGCCTTTTAAACTTAATCGCTATGTTTGTTTTCTTTTTGTATTTTACCCACAAAGACTAGTCTGGTTCAGCCACTGCTTATATAAAAGAAAAAAAAATAGAAAGGTTCTAAATTATGAAAACTATGATGTTTTTTCGACGTAATGCGCGAAGATACAATAAAACTTCAACTGCAAATTATAGCTGCCATTCTCGTTTTGTTTAAATAAGACAACATCATATATTGAAAATTTACAAACATTTTTAATACTCTAAAATTGCTAATAGTTTAATAATAATTTGAAATCGAACAATCTAAATATTTTTATTTTTATCGCAAAAGTTTCACAAACAATGATATGGAACTGATATTTTGTCTTTTACCTACATGTTTGTTCATCTCGTACCAACTTCGGAAACAACGATTTGAGATTTTATCTCTTTGCAAAAGCAAATTCTGTCACACAGAACAGCTTCATTGTTCACCTTCATACGGTGGAAGCTGGCACTCATTGCCTCCCATCCAAATCTAACCTCTCTGAGGATAAGGGTCTCTCTAGGAATATAATTAATTCCTTCCTAGAAAAAATATCTAAAACCCTGATTCCCACATGTCAAATTCCATGGCTTCGAAGGGGGGAGTGAATGAGTAGTAAGGAAAACGCTCACGTTTAGCAAGACAGTTGTCCTAAACCTACTACAGCCGGTCGTTAGTCCGGATTCCACTGCTCACCACCCAGAAGTGTAGTAAGTACAAACAGAGCTGCCATGAAATTCACCGACCAGAGTCGGGCCCATCATAATACTATTTTTACACTTCTGGGGGGTGAACGGTGGACTCCGGACTAACGACCGGCTGTGGTAGGTT
>JAOPUG010000037.1:4428756-4442245 GCA_027564375.1 Micropterix facetella | reverse complement strand
GGTTCACCAGGTTGGTCCCTCTTCTAGGAGGCTCCTGAATAGGAGCTGCTCCGCGAGCATGGGCCGACCAACAACAAACGGTCATTTGGCCCACCTCCACGTAGCCATTTGTGGCCAAACGAGGCATTAAAAGGCATATAACGAAAGACAATACAATAGTCCGTCCATGCAGGTACACTTGAGATCTAAATGCATCCACTACCTTGTGTGAATATGATACATAGTAACCTCTATGCAATTATAAAGCATTATGTTTTAACCAGTAAAAGTTTCATAATCAATCAAAAAGTTTATTTCACATAAGCCTAATTTAAAAATCTGTAAGCTTATTCTGCTAGTTTATTTAAAAGGTCCCTTTTAAGTGATGCAAGTTGTAACACTTTCAGCAGTTCCACCCATCTCATTGTTGTTTCGATGCCTTTTAATGCCTCTTTTGTAGTAGATGCATGTCAAAAGTACGGTTTGGCATTTCTCCATTACTTTCTTCTTCCTCCGTCTTTCCTTCACCGCAAACCGTCTCACCAATCATTAGATCAGACAAATACTGACAAATATCGTCTGTACAATCCACGGTTACCATTTGTCTAAAATTTGGTTTGTCAATTCGGGCTTATCCAATATTTCACGAATTCGGGTCATGTCCAAAGCAGAGAAACAGTTCAGTGATATGTTTACATCCAATGTCGAAAGTGTTTCTTGCAAATTTCTTGTTAATTTTTTCCAGCGGTCAAGTATTGCTTCTGCAGTGATAGCTTGCCATGCAAGCCCAGATGCAGGACTTACTGACAAAATGAACTAAACCTGGCCAGGCCCGGCCTGCTGCCACCTGAGTTTTATAAAATTTAAGTGAAATGGCCACCTCCCACATTATATTCCGAATCTGTGGTATAACGAGCCGCATTATAGGGAGGATCTACTGTATTAAAACAAATATGTATCTTTTGTAGGATTGGAGTCATTCAACCAGGAAATCAAGAAAAGCGTTGATATTCCCGACCGCCGCGTTTTAAGGACCATATCGATGACTCCGAAAATAATTCCTTTCATAGCTGAAGAAGGAACCCAGGTATGATTAAAAATGCTTTTTCCATGAGGTCAGTGCAGACTTGATACTTTAGAGTTTATAAGTTCCATGTCCGGCCACTACTGAAAACAGGTTTGGAATCCTTATTTTGTCAAGAACATGCTTGACGGTGTGCAGAGAAACTTACACTGGATATTTTTACTGCAAGCTCACATCTCTTCAAAGTGCGGGCACATTAAAAAGAGCATTACTTATACATTTCAGAATGAGATGGGCTCTTGTTTATTATTTGGGTACATTATTTAATACTTATTAGGTAAGTACTTATAATAATTTTAATATTTATTTCCATGCATGTTTATGTTTGTATTACATCTCAATGACTTGTTCATTGCTGTAATGTTGATTAGTTTAGAGAAACACAGAAAGAGATGGCACTTAATTGATACCCACAAGATACTTCTAGATTGCTGCAACTGTTCTGATGTTGAACAAATGTATAAATCCAATAAGAACTGGCTTGAAGCTGTCGCGGTCAAGTTTCTCAATTAACCCACAGTAACATCTTCTGGCTGACAGAGTTGTTGATAATGGAAACAAACTTCCGAACAAGTGATGTGTGTTACCATTTGAAAAAAAAAAACAGACTGGACAATCTCACTGCCTATTTCAGGCTCCAAATATTTTTAACACACTACCTTTTAACATAAAATCCAATGAAAATTTAAATGTTTTCAAGAAATTAATACACTGGATCTTGAAAACGGAAAGGAAATGCCAAAAAACTGTTGAATAATGTTTTCAACATTTAATGTTCTTCTTTTACTCTATTAGTATAGTGGCAGTATAGTTAGATACAAACAGCTTCCTTATATTTAATATATTTAATTAATTTTGTATTTTCATTTCTAAAGAAAACACGGCATAACTATGTCGTTTCTTTCGTGCTTAAAGTTAAATACATGTAGCTAATAAGGCAAAAGAAATCCACACCCGAATGATTTCGATTTTTTCTATTCGTAGATGAAATGTTCGAAAATGGTTTACAGCCTTCTGGATTTTCTCAATAGATGGCTCAGAGAGTGGCGGCACAATAAGAAAAATCCGACGCTAGATGATAATTACAAGTGAGTATTTTTCGTTTGTAAATATTCGTTTTAAAAATCTTTGGATATTTTCAGAATGATACACTGAAATATTTTCAGGAAGATTGACTCATTCATGACTCAATTCTGTAAGCTGACCATAGCGAAGGGCAACTTTATGTGCGGAGACTACGAGCGCTCCTTGTCTTATCTCGAATTGTATATTGAGGAATCCCAGGATCGACTGCAGGACCAGCTGTCTCTTTTAGCGGAGATATATTCAGTGCTCGATGAACCAGATTGTGTCGCAGGTAATAATGGAAGAGCTCTCAATATATTCATATGGGGATATACATAGTCTGTTGAAATGTATCCAACATTTTATTTTCATGAGCTTCCATGCATGGGGATTTGTAGGGGATATGCACATGCGTGATTTTTTTATGACTGCTGAAAGCGTCAGTCGCTGGAAATCAGCCAGTGAGTGAGGAAGTGTAGTGAGCGTCCGTCGGATTGTCAAGGATGAAAGAACTTACTAGAAATTGTATCAAATATGTTACCAAAAGCTTGGCGATACCCAAGTGGAGACCATTCACAATATCCTACAAGATTTCAGAGTGGACGTCATGAGCATCTCACGAATAAAAGAGCAGGCAGTGAACTATGTCCCAGTAGGCCCTCAACAAGCCGAAATGACAATGTCCTAGACCAAGTGTGGGCTTTGGTCATGCAGGATCCTGAATTCCCAGCATTCCCCGGATCCTCAGGCTCCCTAGACATTGGCTTGGTGTGATTTTTAGCTATGATGATGATGATGAACTGGGGGGATAGCCGATCATGTGACCGTCCTAATTTTTACTGTGCCTTGTACTTTATTATACCTTGCGCTAATCTTTTAGTCCTAATATTAGGGCCATTGTGGTTTAGCCCCTCCTATCTAACTATTAGCCCCCAGTCCATATTATATATCCTGCAACCAGCTCACCTGGGAGACGCAGAATTCACCATAAATGGAGGCCGCATACATCAGCCATAGCAGCCTCATATGTGCCCATTATTTTCTCTCTTCTTACAGCCAAAGCTGGGTAAATAAATATAATATGCTCAGCCGGCCCATCTTTCATTCCACAGACCCTGCAAACAGTCATCGACTTTTTTTAGTGTGTGCATGTGTTTAAGTTGGCATTGCCCAGTTAGCAGGTTCACCATTTTTCTCAAGTTATTCCTAAAAAGTCTCAGAATATCCTATTAATCTTAGTGTGAGTTCCTTAATTGCTCTTTTTGCCTGCCTCAGGCTTATTCCTCTCCACTCCTTGGTTCTGCTAGATAAGGCGGTCCTCGTGTATCCCTCTGACAGTGGAAAAGTGGGTTCTGGCCCGATCGGTGAATGTGGCGATCCCTGCTTTGCTAGTCTATCTTCTTCTTCATTACCTCTCTCTCCACAGTGTCCCTTCACCTATGTGAGATATATTCTGTTTTATGTGATATCTGTGGAAGTATCCTGTGGCATTCTTAAATTAATTTAGATAGATGTCTGCCTGTAGTGCTCTTGAGTGCTAGAAGCGCCGATCTGCTGTATAGGACCTGAAGTCCTCTCCTATAACTTTTCTTCTTTCTATCTCACCTGCAGCTTTTATTATTGGCTGAAAGGGACTGATTCGAATCAAGGCAATATACGATGCATGTTTCGTAAGTAAATACGGTTTAAAAATTTCACCGCTGCAGCGCTGCGGTCGGCATTATGTGCATGTGCGCTGTGTACCCGCATCTGCTGGCAAGCTACGGACGCCATTATAGAAACATTTGACTGCGTTTATGTGTATTTATGAGTATTTAAAACGCCTCCGCCGATCTAGAATCCCGCCGACTTCCCATTTTGGGACAGAAGGCGGTATTGCAGGTCGATTTTTTGCCTCGTGGCGACACAATAAATTGTACAACTTATTGTGAGACCTTAAAAACACTGCGCCGTTCAATACAAAACAAAAGACATGACATGCCAAAACAAAAAATAAAAGACGAGTAAAAGGATCCTTTGCTTCATGACAATGCCCGTCCACGTACGGCTAATCAAACACAAATCTCATTGCATCATTTGGCTGGGAGCAACTTGACCACACTCCGTACAGTTCCGATCTAGCGCCCAGAGACCACCACTTGTTCTTGCATTTGAAGAAACATCTGGGTGCTCAGCGCCATGATAACGATGATGGTGTCAAACAGCCATGTGTTTATTAAATCAGGCGGCAGGCTTCTATGATGAGGGGATTCAAAAGCTGGTTACACGATATGATAAGTGCCTTAATATTAGTGGCAATTATGTTGAAAAGTAGATTAAAGTACAGGCTTTCATGTAAAAATAAATTTGGTATGAATAGTGTGCTTGTTTTTTTGTATATTTCATAACAGTACTTACTTAAAAACACGCCTCGTATTATGCATAATGTGACGGCCGAGTAAAATATCATACCAGAAGTGTTTTCCACTATGGTGGAACCGTTGGGAACAGTTTATGCATTAGGAAGGGACTACTTGATAATTTATTTTAGTTAGACATTGTATTTGCAGTGTATTTTTGCCTACCAAATGTTGGATACTTTTTAAACAGGGTGGTATATCTTTTACTTCGGCGCGCCCTGCGCGAGGCTGAAGTCTTACAATCGTGCGAATAATGTAACAACATTAAATTATCTGAAAAAGCTTTTGCCAATGTTCCACATCCAGATAGACAGATATTTTTTTGTGATGTATATGGACTCTTGGACTTGAAATTAAAATGTCCAAAAAGACTTTTCTCGACATTTCACATGCCCTAGAATCCATTTAAATCAAATAAGAAATAATGTCTGTGTTTCTGGATGTGTGTGCTGAACTCGAGTAAACTATGTCCGTTTTAAAAATTTCTTTCGCCCACCGATAATTATGGCTAATGCGCAAAGCCCAATTGATTTTCAAGGCTGTACGACCTAATTATTTTATTTTATAATTTAAATATTTATTTTAATGACAACCGTCAGTGCCCTCTATCGGCCGATCGAGTAACCACCTGGCTTCGGCGCGTTATAATACACCCCATCACAAATTCAACTCAGTCTGCCGCTAGATGGCGTCAAGTCGTAGAATGGATCTCTTATGGTTTACATACTCAGTTTAGGTAGTTGTTTAGACTACCCTGAATATATTAATACATACATACAAGAAAATAACCATATTGGCCAAAGTTTGACAAACCTTTGTGTTTTCCCCACCCGAGTTATTTTTAATTTAAAGTCATGGCTGAGTTATCAGATTTATTGCTCATCTTATGCAAAATGAGTTAAGAACACCCACAGCAGACTCTCCTACTATACATCATCTATCTGTTTGATACCATTTTGCTTTGGATTTGTTTATAATTATTCATTACCTCACTTTATAGGTATAATGTCAATGAAGCAAGATGAGCCATCAATATCGGAACTAATATTAGCCCATGAAGTTACTGGAAGGGTGCAAGATGCAGCCACTTGTTATGAGCGCTTGGCTCAAGAAGGGAGTCTCGACGATAAAGGATTACAGGTAAAGTACGCGGCATTTCGGAAGGCCCAAACCTGATGAGCGAAGCGAACCGTGACATGCGATAGTCCCGCCCACACATTTTGTTAATAATGTTAGCTGTGTCGTATCAACAATAATCCAATAATTACATGTCGAAAATAATTAAATAAAATAGAGACAATGACATCACAATGATCAATTGTAGATATTAGAATAAAGATAAAGAAAATGATAATGAAATCCAGCTAAAATCCTGTAAAATAATTAACTAAAATCCTGCACATGTATTGGAGATTGTTACTTTTTCATAGAAAAGACTATGTCTCAGATATGACCAAGCCCGCCTCAATATTTATTATGAATTTTCATATAAGGCGTTTGAGTTTAACCAATTCTTTTATTGTCTATATTTTTTCATATTTTATTTTCAGGGTATGGTGGAGTGTTACCTCTGCTTAGATCAGCCGTTTACTGCTCACCGATTACTCTTGGATCAGAAGAATCTTCTGGATGGATGTGACGACACTTTTGTGGAGTTAGCCGCTGAACCTCTCTGGAGACTCGGCATGTTTGAGGAGCTGGACAAACTTGTGGAGAAGTCAACAGTAAGTTTTAAATCTAGCCCAATACTGTCATTATTTCCTTGCATTGACTTTTTCAAGTTGTTCGTTGTTTGCGAAAATTTTGCAGTTGACCGCCGCAGTGCTGCCAGATGACTGGCACAATTTCCATTCATAATACTGTTAAAAACTGAAATAATGCCAATTTATTAGAAACCCAACCTCGGCTGATCAGGCAATTGTCATTGTACTAAGTCCTCTCGCAGGAATGGGCGTCACCCTGCGAGTGACCCTATTTCGACCCTACTCGTGGGAACCACTTGGATGAAACTAACAAACACAACCAAACAAAAAATACCTCTGATAAACCGCTTATTCAGCAAACTTTCCACGAGAGCTTCCTTGAAGCAAGACCTTCTCGGTCTCAATCTGTTTGTGAACCACAAACCTGTTCAGTGCAAACCGCTTCTAAGAGTGCTGTAGAATCCCCACTCACCATTCCCAAACTTAACCAACAACAACCAAATGGTCCCAACACACCAGCAAAAAAACAGGAAAAGACTTAGCACTCCACCTAAGAACACAAACATTTCTTACTCGTCTCCAAATAGATATAAAGAAATAACACTCGACGATAATCAGAAGATCGATCAGACAGTGCAAAAGAAGGTTAACAAACCTCCATCAATAATTATTTATGGTGTAACTGACCTAAAGAAACTGACAGACTTTATTGAAACTGATAGATAAATCTGACTACTCATTCAAGGTAATAACCAGGCAGCAACTGAGGATCACCTGCAGTAGCATAGACACCTATAAAATATTGATCAAAGCGATAAGAGAAAAGCATTTAATAGGCCATACCTTCACCCAGAAAGACGTAGAGCCATTTAGGATTATCATCCGTAATCTTCATCCAATCACTCCACGCGAAGCAATCAGAGAAGCAATCGAAGAAACTGGCAATTCAGTGAAAGGCAAAATTAAAAATGCCCAGTATGGACCCAATAAGATTGCACTTTCCACATTTTTCGTGAACTTAGAACTGAGTCCAAATAACAAGACAGTTAAAAGCTTAAAATACATTTACAATACAGCAGTAACTATTGACGATCCCAAAAAGAGGACACTAATTGTCCAGTTAAACGATGTCAGCAATATAGCCATTCTAAGAACAATTGCTTGAGACCATTTAGGTGTGTTAAGTGTGCTCAAGAGCACAACACAATAGAATGTCCAAAAAAGACAGGAGTACTCCGGCTAAATGTGTACTATGTCAAGGAAACCAGCCGGCAAACTATATAGGCTGCCAAGTATACCTTGAAATACAAAAAAGAAAATTGTCAAGAGGACAGCAGATAGAACGCCCGGTCAAATCTATAATGAAACTTCTACCACCACTACTATCCATGACTGCACATCCAGCACTAAAACCATCAAGAGCTACCCCTGTTGTATTAACTAACGAATCACCAATAAAAAGACATCCCAAAACTGCTGCTCTCGCTGTAAGGAATTAAGAGAATCCCGAACCCAATGAAATGATAAAGCTTCTTACAAAACAAGCTTAAAAAATCGACTTACTCATCCAACAACTGAGCACCTTAATGGGGCTAATCACGACGCTTGTTAACAAACTATCGTTATAGGCCACCTCAGGATTACTACATAGAACATAAACGGGTTATTCCTGAATAGACAAGAAGTAGAAATGCTACTCACATCTAACAAATTGGATATTCTGCTTATATCAGAGACTAATTTTACTCTACAAAGTTGTTTATGCCTTTCCCTAGAAAACAAGCTGCTAGTTTATAAGATGATCCTTAAACCGATATGGACTTATGGTATTTAACTATAGGGCACAGCCAGTGACTTCCAACATAGATATTCTTCAACAATACCAGAACAAATTTCTGAGAGCCATAGCAAACACCTCATGGTTCACCCGGAGCAGTGAGATCCAAGAACACCTCAAAATGCCGACAGTTAAGGAAGAGCCACAAAAGTACAATACAAGATATAAAAGGACACTGGTAGGACATGTGAATGCCTTAGCCTCAAACCTAACAAGGTGAGAACGTGAGGAGGTTGAAATGCTTTGATGTGGCAGACCTGAGTGACAGATATTGACGCTGGAGCAGACAATTAATATTAAGAAAAGACTCTTTGAGAGAGGAGTCATCTTACACACCTTCAACTTTACAACACGTCTGATTATGGTCTACAATGCTGCAACCAATTGCAAATAGAAATCCAGAAAAAAAAAATAGAAATCCTAGAATTTTTTTAAAAATCATATATTTTGAAACATAAAATGCCTAAGACTATCGGCAAACTATACAAAATAGTCAATTTGGAAGGTAAAATTGTGAATCAGAAAACGCTGTCAATTGATTTTAGTGGGGCAGTGTAGGCAGTGTGACTTTACTTTTTTTTTGTTTGACCATAAAATCAAGACAAAAACAAATATAGCATAATTTAGAGGAAGGTTTAGACTAACGTTTTTCTAAAGAGTTTTTTTTATCTCCTTGAGGTAATAAGTTACTCTTCAATTTTCGCAGGTACCATTTATGGCCATTTTTCTTTGTTTGGGTATAGTGGTAGTCTTCAAATATATTGAAAATTTATAAAGCATCGGAATGAAATAAAAATGCAATATTTTCAATTGTTATTATTTACTTACTATAACTATAAAAAGTCAGAATTCACTTCACAATTTTCACAATTTCACTTCACACTTAAAAACATAGAAGAAAACAAAAACCCTTACATGTACACACCTTAATTTTCTTTTTTTAAATAAGGACTGCACAATTCGATGAAAAAATACCTGAAAATGTTTATTTTAAACTTTTTTAATAAGAAGAAATAGCAGCACATGTTATCGCAACTACGTCTCAGGAAAAATAAGCTACTATCAAATGACGTTTACGATAGAAATGGCGCTTTGATGGCTCTACGATAATACAGGTAAAAATGGTGCCTGCCATTATAGCCTACCGCCACTGGGCCCCATTGCATTTCCTCGTGAACTAATATTATAAATTAGTTCTGCGAACGAGACGGATCAATAACTTAGAGCGGAATATGAAATGAACGATTGTCGATTTTCCCGCACCAAAACTACCTGCCGAACCATCTGACAAAATTGAACACCAAAAATATTGTATGAAAAATATATATTACTTCAGACCACCCTGGGGGAGGCCGAAGTCTTACAATCATGCAAACAATGTAACGACATTAAATTGTCCAAAAAGACTTTTCTTGACTTTCAACATGCACACACAATTTTTTTTGTGGTTTCGATGGACTCTAGGACATGAAATTAAAATCTCCAAAAAGACTGTCACGTCCTAAAGTCCATCTAAACCAATGGACGTATGGATGTTACTATGCAGGATAACTCAAGGAAACTACGTCCGTTTTAAAAATATCTTTCGTCAATTGATAGTTATGGCCAATGCGCAGAGCCCAGTTGTTTTTGGGATTTGTACGACGTACAGTTGGGGTACCTACCATACAAATTTGGGTACCTGTCATACAAATTGTCCCCATAAAATCAGTTTTTTGCATTTTTTGGCTTAAAACTGAATAAAGGTGGAAATAGCAAAAAGAAATAAATATAATTCAAGATGATTAGTAGTTTTAGACTACCCTGAATGTCCTAATATATTATACATACTGTTTGAGGTATTTCAAATTGACGCTATATGCCATATCTCGGTCGAGAGGGCGAACTGCGCGATGAACTGCACGATACAACTTGCGGCAAAATGTTTTGGGTCTCTGCTAAGATAAATGTCATTGAGCGGGAAGAGGAATTTTAAAATATTTTATCTTTATTTAGAAAGATGATTTTTTTTTGGAAAGATAAAATAATCATATGGGCCAAAGTTTGACAAACCCCTGGGTTTTCCTCCTGCCAAGTTAATTATTTAAAATATTTACTCCTATGGAATTTTGGCATTTTCATGGGAGTTTGTTAAAGCCTCTGCTGTAAAACCCACGTGGACAGCAATCAATGAATGCTTTGAAACCATTTTTCACTACATCTTCGGAGTTGATTTTTCCCCCCTGTATATGTTACCCAAACAGTCGCAACTCCTGCAGCTTTATGACTGTTTGCTGTGAAATGTGTGGGTTGTGCATTGTTATCGTCTTCTAATATTGAATCTGTCCCACCAATCAGTATCGACAGTAATGTTATACAATATTCAAAGACGGTGAAAAATTTGGGTATCAGTATTGACCAGTATCTCTCTTGGCAGTCGCAGATCATTGAAGTCAACAAATGCATCTTTGCCAGTTTTCATAGTCTTCGGCGGCTGCAAAGATTTTTTCCGATGGAGGTTAAGAAGACCATATAAGTTCAAACACTGTTATTGCCTATACTAGAGTATGCTGATGTTTGCTATCTCGATGTAACCGAAGCCATCCTCGACAAATTGGAGCGGTTTAAAAATTTATGAATTACGTATATCTATAATGCGAGAAAATTTGATCACATCTCTGAGTATAGAAGTCAACTACATTGGCCTTGAATATGTGAATGTAGAAACCTGCATATTCTTTCCCTTCTTTATAACATCCTCAACAATCCCACTGCTCCCTACTTAACCGAAAAATTCACTCACTCAGGAAGTCATGATCTTACACTCCATTCCAGTCAGTATAGTAAAATTGTGATTCCTACTCATAATTCTTCTTTTTTTCAAATTCCTTCACCATTCATGCAGCTAGACTATGGAACCAGTTCCCATCCAATATCAGAAACGCACTAACGCTTTCTACTTTTTGTGTCTCTGAAAAAGCATTTCATGTCCCTACATTCCTAGTTTTCCCATAATCTCCTGTCGTATCTCCTTACTTATTTTCTTTAAAAATTGGTATTTTTGTTTTATGATTGTTTGTTAACTATTATTTTTTTTGTTTATTTTACTCTACTGGTACCTAAATTCTTTCACTTCCACAAAGGTTCGCTATAAAAGATTGTAATGTATGCAATAAGTCCGCCTGTTGTATGTTTTATTTTAAAATGTGCAATAAAGAATTTCTATTTATATTGTCATGCAATACAATAAAATGAATTACTCCAGTAGATAGATATTCGAAAATAATGCAAATTTTCAACTTTTTCATCATTGCACACACAAAAATATTCGAATAATAACAAATGACAAACAGGTAATTGAATAACAGATTTTGGAAAGGAATAACGTGGCCTTGAATTAAAATTTATTCAAATTTAAAATTCCGAAATTTAGAAGTCAAACTGAAGTTATCCAGTTCAAAGTGTCCACTGTGAAAAAACAGCAATTACATAAGTAAGGACCTAATAGTTTATTTCTTCTTTCTCCTAATAGAATGTTCGATTTATTACATGCTCTTTATGGGGCCACTTTAAGAGTTTCTTAAGCTAATGTTACCGTAATTTGTTTGTATTTCAGTCCCCGCAGCGAAGCTGGGGCATACTTATAGGTCGAGCACTTCTAGCATTCCGTTCCCGCGATGCTGCCCAGCTACCAATCAGGCTGGAAGAGTCCAGGCTGCTTCTCCTTTCTGGCATGGGTGGTACTTCTGCAGCCGGGACTGCGGCTGAAGATGGCGCCCTCCGGAGATGCTATCCGGCAGTTTTGGGGTTGCATGTCGTGGCTGAGATCGAGCATGCCAATAATACACTCAATATGTAAGATTTTGTTTGAAACCGCTTTAACGACTCGTTGAGCGTTAGGGAATAGTGTGGTTGAGGACAATATCTATGAACATTACATTCACAATCGTCAATATCGATGAATTTTTTTAGCGAAGTATAAAATTAACATGACACATACAAAAATACATGTTGAAATGTGGGCCGTAAGTCTTTTGGATCACAAAACGGTAATACGTCCGCTCTTAACGAATTAGGTCTGGCTGGTTCGGCAATTAAACAATGTCAAAATTGATGGCTAATTCAAGTAGCGATATCAGTGGATAATGTAGGAAGTCTGCCGCCTACAGACCATGTGTTCTTTTTCTTTCAATCTCTTAGCTCAGGGTGGAGCTCGAGCTCCTTCCTCCTCGATAGTGGGGGTAGAATGGGCAACAATTAGCGACACTTAATCGTGACTTCACAACTCAACAACATCAACACTGATTAATTGCCGAAATTCGTACCAATTAGCCACGTTAAACTGGTACCCTTAATCCACGTTTAAACAGAAATATCATGATTACATTATTGACAATATGTACCTAAATATTTTATAAAACTCGAGCGCAATGAGGATATTCACTAAGTCAAAAATACATAGTATGTTTTTCCCAAGATCTTTTTGTTGCTTAACTGCTTCTAATTGGACATTTGCCAGAAAATATTTTGTGTTCGGGCTACTTTTTCCAATATGAAGCACTACACATTTCTTGGTGGTCAAAGTAAGCAACCAATCTTGTCAGCAAAGTAGCTGCCCTGTGATGTGATTGCACCTCGAAGATCCATAAAGTACAAGATGAACAAAACTGTACCCAGCACTGATCCTTGGGGTACTCCACTGGATACAGTGAAATAATCAGATTTATAGTCACCTACTTTTACTTGAATGGTCACAGACCAGTCAAATATCCAACTTAGAACCCCAAGTTCTAGGCCTAACAGTGAAAGATAATGTTTTTATTAAAACTTTTATTTTTATTTTTCAACACAATCCCTCTCGAATGCCAATACACTCTTCATGTCGATTTTGTAATGCTTCAAACCCATGGGTGGAGGTTTTGTCGCTGGAGACTTACAGGATGGGCTTATCCAAGCATCCACAGTATTAATTGTATTTCTTACGAATTTCAAATTTAAACTATGCTTGTGGAGTTGGGGGATGTCAGTATGATTAGGCAGCGATTGGCCATTCGTCGGCCTGGCCCTCTTGCTATATAAAAAACAATCTATTATTTCTAATATCTAGGCTAACGGAACTTGGTGATGGGGACAAAATCGCTGGCGATATTTTAGAAAAATTCCTAAACGATTGGGATATTCGCCTACAAGTTGTGCAGTCATCCGTCAGGACTGTTGAACCTTTGTTAAGGATGAGAAGGATTCTTTTGGAACAGTCACAAGTAAGTTAGTTTCTGTACCTTGATGATTTTCTTTTTCGTTTTGTTTTATTATATACCACACAACCTTGCAGATTAAATAACCTAATTCGTTGCATGATAAATTGTCAACAAGGGTCTTACAGTACCCTCCAAGCCACCAATACAGTTTGTGCGGGATAGCTCTAAAGGCAAAAAACATTCCA
>JAOPUG010000037.1:4417786-4428656 GCA_027564375.1 Micropterix facetella | reverse complement strand
AGTATTCTAATTTAGAAATCTTGAGCAATTGGAATTTGTTCCTGTATATAAATAATTGGTCAATCATTGGCAATAAATGGAACACAATACTTTTTTAAAATAAATAAGGTGGTACCCTTCAACCACACTTTATAGGAACAGTTGCATTAAACCTAAAACACTCGTTGCCAATCTGGATAATTCCTCCCTATTGTTTCACGATCAATTCGGATTTCGACATAATCGGGGAACGACAGAAGCCAAAAACTCTTTTACCTAATATATTGCCGAAAATTTGGACAAAGGAAATAAAATAGTAGCAACGTTTCTCGATTTATCGAAAGCATTCGATACCGTATCTCATAGAATACTCTCTAACAAATTAGCTACATTTCGAATTAATTATATACCACCCCGGGGGTTCAAAAGAAGAACTTTAATCAACGGGACGCAAAGCTATCCACTTCGTATCTCGTTTAGAGTTCCAAAGGAATGTTTTCGGTCCGATAATGTTTCTTCTCTACGTAAATGATTTGTACGATCTTTCTGTGAATGGCAAAATTATTGCGTATGCAGAAAACACTGTCTTACTAACGTCCACAAACCAACGGAAAAAACATATAAGTGATCCCAACTCAATTTAGAAAAAGAAAAAAAACTGACAATGAACACACCCTGACAATAAACTCCTAAAAACTAAATATATTACATTTAATTTAACACCAAGTCATGCACAGTATGATATAAATTAATTAAAAGTGCATTTAGATATG
Organism: Micropterix facetella; assembly: GCA_027564375.1. NCBI lineage: Eukaryota > Metazoa > Arthropoda > Insecta > Lepidoptera > Micropterigidae > Micropterix > Micropterix facetella. The sequence continues at coordinate 4,427,904 of JAOPUG010000037.1, read as the reverse complement.
TACGATATATTAAAATGTTTATATCAATGAATAGAAAAGATGGATGAGATGAAAGTATATCGGTGCCACTAAGGATAAGATAATGAGCTGTAATAAACAGATACATATTCTTATATCGAAAACAAGAAAAGTCGTTGACGTATTTCGTAAATTACGAAATGTACTACCAAAAACCTAATGAAATCGGTATACATGGCAATTCGTCAGAGCCTCTTGATTCATGGAACGATTGTGGAGAGGATGCACTAAGCAAGTTCTTGAGCTTTTAACTGAAGTTTAAAAGTTAATTTTACGGTTTATATATAAAAATCCTACTAGATATCATTACACTTATTTCAGGAATATTATGTGTTAAACAATGTCTAATGTTGTTCCATAAATATAAAGATTTACAACTCATGAAGCAACAAGTTAAAATGAATAGAAGTGGTGGGGAAAGGCAGTTTGTGGTACCACGAGTGTGAATTTCATTCCGCAACGATTCATTTACTACTTTGATCCACGGCTTAAAAATATGTAATAAAGACTTTACCATTCAAAATACAATGACAAGGGAACACGCAGTAAATATTAAAATAAACAAGTACTTGATTGATAAAGTACGAACTTACCACAATCTTTCATCAGGTAAAAAATATGTATTTAGATTTATATTTATAAATATAATAGATGTACCTTTGTGAATATAGGTCTACCTCTATAGCCATTTTTTAAGTATATGTATTTATTAGATGTGATTGATTAAATTTACTTGTATATATATGTATATATGTGTGTATATTTGTATATATGTATGTGCAAATTTGTACCTATTCATTATTTTTATGTATAAAAAATATTTAAAAACGTATGTTGTTACGTAAAATATTTCTGTAATTCAGTAATTTTCATGTCCAGGCATTATTACATGCAGTACAATCCTTCAAACGCCATGAAAAATGAGTCGCAATATTGTTGATTTGAGACGTCAGATAGTCACGTTTGACAGTTCGCGTTAACTTTTTAATATGGCGCGAGGTTTTAGGCTAGCGGGAGATATTGAGTACGCCAGTACGGCGCGGGCGTGAACATCTAGATGTTAGAATATAAATTTCTTTTTGGACTAAAGAAACCAAGGACATTTATCCCGGAAGTTATTAGTTAATAAGAACATAAAAAATGTAATTTTTATTCTAATCTGATGAGCAGTAGAGGGGTCAAAAGGAAAAGCAGTGGCCATTTTGAATTTGAAAATCCAGTGAGTTGGGCGCGCGCTCCTCCTTTTGCATATAATCTTATTATTATTACTACTTACTCTTATTATTATTACTACTACTTATTATTATTACTTTATCATTACTTTACTTACGTGTTTTTTTCTTATCTTCAAGTTACTAATGAGTTTTAATTTAAATTGCCTCTACAACAAATAAAATCAATCGATTAGCAATAAAACGTTTTCTTACGTAAGATTATGAGAGGGAGGGGGTTGAAAGGGCTCGACCAAGTCTTATTTTTTCTTACATGGGGATGGAGGAGGGGGCTACAAAAGAGGCCAAAATTGTCTTACATAATAATAGCCTCTAAGCCCCTGTGCTAAAATTTTGGTTTTTGCGGATGCTTTGATCGCCGGGCGAAGGGAAAAATACAGATTTTTTACATTTTCCTTGCCGTATTTTGGGCAGGATGAGGAAATGAGAGGGCGGAAGCTTACCCGCGGAAAGGCTAAGAGAGGTCTGTTTCTCCGTTTAATTATTTCGATCCTTAAGGCAGTCGGGAGGCTTCTCGAAAGGGGCCGAGCTCAATCTGGTGTGTTTGCAGGGGTTTTTCTTCCGCCGGCAAGAGCCCGCCTACTACGGCTAAGGAACCACGTGATTACCGCACCGACCAGCGAACCGCAGCCGGTTTACCATCGATTTTCCAAGGGTGCCTCTCCCCATATCGACCGGCGACACGTGCCAGCTGGGCATCGACTTTCCGAGAGTGCCTCTCACCGCACCGACTGGCGATACGTGGCTGGTTCGGCATCGACCTTTCAAGTCTCTCCCCGCTTGGCATCGAGTTTTCCAGAGCTTCTCTCCCCACACCGACTAGTGACAAGTGGCTGTTTCGGCATCGGCTTTTCAAGAGCGCTTCTCACCGCCCCGATCTACGACATTCGGCCTGTTGGGCATCGACTTTCCAAGAGCGTCTATCCCCTCACCGACCGACGACACGAGGCCAGCTTGTCATCGACTTTGTCACAGCGCTTCTCACCACCGGGGTGGGAAGAACGGGCGCCCGTCACGACGTCGCGGGAGGATCTCCGCAATGGCAACGGTCTCGGCGGAGCTCCGCGAGTAGCCTTCTTTTTAATGGGTCGCCTCCACTCCGTCGTACCGATCTCTAGAATCCGCATAACTAGAACTCGGGATACAACCCCGGCCTGTTTTTAACTCATGAAGGAGTTTTTTAGAATTTCTGTTATCGCATAAATATCGAATCATAATTTTAACATTATATTAGCAATGCCATAGGTATATACCTATTATTCTCCAGACTAACGGTACATAATTATACCAGATTTTACTACCAATTTAGTGCAAAATTTTATTCTTTTTACCAATTTTTATTAACTCGCTTTCTTGTTTGTCTGTCTGTTTGTCTATTCAGTACAAATTTTTCAATCGATTTTAAACTAACTTCCCGATATCCGATAATGCTGACACTTTGCACACGCCTTTGGTTCTAAAGACATTATAATAAAGTATATTTAATATTACGGTAGATTCAATATGGCGGCCACCACTAAATTTTCTTTAAAATCCCCTCGACATGGGTATCAGATGAAAGGGTATGACAAGTAGAGTAAAATAAGCCATGTGACGGGGGCCTAATAGGAGATGAACAGCTCGGGCCATATGTCCATTTTGTTACACCCGGTTGGCCCGGCTCACGGCTCAGCTCCCATCAGGCAGCCTCTCCGAAGAAGGACTAATCCGGTGAAACTCTCTTTACGGTCGGAGCTAGGGGTAACACCTCGGGTGGCCCTGGACGATTGATGTTTTGGTCGGTTTACCAGCCTTGCTCACCTGACGAATAGTCGGGAGAGTCTAACTACGTAATGCTTCTAAGGCGCGGGGGTAGTTGTCGACCTGTCGTCGCCTACCCTTAGAAACAACCCGATGACGGGTGAATAAGCCATGTAACTTTATTCTAAATCCAATATGGCGGCTACCATGAAACGGCGGATTACTTTTTCTTTACAACCCCCTCGACATAAGTATTAAATGAAAGAGTATGACAAGTAGAATAGAATAGCTAGATCATGCTAAATCCAATATAGCGGGTAGTTTCAAGAACGTGGTGTACCTATATTAAAAAAAATAATTAAGTTGACATGTTTCATTAATGTCATAATGGGTTCCTTTGATTGTAATTTTAAAAATATGCTCGTTTACGCGTATTTACAAGTTTTTTTCTATATAAAAAAAATTGTCTTTAACATCGCAATCAGTAGTTCACGAATATATATTTTCAATAAATCACGATGGGCTAGCATTCGACGATCTTTTAATTTCAACATAGTAATCACACATAGGTGCCTACCTAAAAATAGAAAAGGTGACAATGTATAATACTATGTACCTATAATTGTAAATTTGCTAGAAGGCAATTATTGGTGTTGGATAATAATCATAATTTCTTTTCAACTAAAAGTGGATGTGGGAATATATGAGTAAATAATAAAGTGTGTGTTCGTATTATACAAGTTTGAAACAGTCATCTCGCGGAAAATTAATATCTTAAGTAAAATATCAGCATCCCTACATGGCCGTTTTTGCTTATTTAGGTATGCGATGAGCCATAGCTATGGGCTTAATTTATTTCTCTTGCACTATTTTTAATTATGTTTATCGAATATCATAGCCCTTTTACCTTAAATTTTATTGTTTGTAAAAAAAAATAAACTAAAATATATAACATCAGCGATAGCGGACACTCCTTCAGTAATGTACAAACTACAACTGATATAGTGTTTTATAATAACGAGTGATACTTCGTTGCTTGCAAATTTCACCTCATACAAATTTATTCTCGCCTGTATGCATTTAATGTGATTTTTTACATGACTTTCATATGCGTTGACATTTCCATACATTCGCTTGAGACCAATTAACACAACCTAGACCGACTATTTTCCTAAGAGTAACAAACTAAGAAGCCATAATACCTTTCTCTAGCCTTGAGCATAGCATTGGTCGCTTAGGGTCAGCTTTATAATTCATTACCGACAAAATAATCAAAACTTGCCATTCGCGTTGACCGCTAGTGGTTCCTCACAATTACCGGACTCGAATTGAACACTAATGATCGAGCCAAACTTTTCTCTTCTGCCGCTTTCATTCAGTCATTTAAACTTTGAGTACTCAGACTCGGCTAAGATCCTTTGTAGCCGCGATATTAAGGCGGAAGTAAACTCAAGCTTGTTAGAAGTTTATATTATACTCACAGAGGTTATATAGCGGAAAGTTACTTAAATTTTACTTCGCGGTAGTGGAGGTTATTAGCTTTGAAGCACCGTATAATAATGTGTAACGGGCTTTAGTTTCATGTCGAATTTTAAAGAAGTTCTAGCATGCATAATAAACGAACTCTAAAAAGATAATATTCAGTCTGGAACTGGGAAGAAACACATGCAAGAATGCAACTATTTTCTTTACATGCTTTTATAAATACTCACCACTATAATCTACTCAAAGTCTCAACATTGCCAGTGCTCTTTCGTTTGGCAAAAAATACCTGCTATCTCTTTCATTTTTATATTATTTGAGGTAAAATATGACTCAAAATGAACCTACGCCCCAAAAGGGCCGAAGTGAATTGCGTCTAAAGTCAGAATAATGTCCTGAACGTGAGCAGCTCGTGAATACTGCATCTGGCCTGCGTTGTGCATAAAATACTACATATGTACATGGCTAAAAACCTGCGATGAAAAACAACACATGCTAGAAAAATACTACCGGTTCAACACTGATCGAGAGCCGATCTGATTTGCTGATTTCAAGGGGCCATTTAAATACGCGGCCTCTAAGGTACAAAATGGCCTGCATCTGCCACGGTGGGAACAAATGAGAAAAAAACAATAGAGTAGAATAGAATAACTTTATTTTGCTAAAATAATTGGGGGCCTAATAGAGAATGCGCAGCTCGGCCCATATGATCATCTCGTACACCCGGTAGACGCGACTCACGGCTTAGTTCCCCCGGCAGCCTCTCGGAAGAGGGACTAATCCGGTGAAACCCGCTTTACGGTCGGATCTGGGGTAACACCGCGGGTGGCCTGGACGGTTGATGTATTGGTCGGTTTACCGGCCTTGCTCAACTGACGAATAGTCGGGGAAGTCTAATAGCGTAATGCTTCTTAAGGCGCGGAGATAGGTGTCGACCTGTCATCGTCTACCCTTAGAAACGACCCGATGGCGGGTGATCATCGCCGAGTAAAGGACACTACGTGTCCGCGATATCCGAGTGACGTAATGCTGCGTTATCTCGTCGGTTGTGAAAGCTACTTCGAGCCTGGAACCAAACTGGTGGATGGAGAAATCCATTTAAATTTGGAAGCGAGGGCACGAGGGTACCCCACTGGGTTTGAAAATTCCCAGTACTTCGTGGTAATCAGTTGGACTCTCGTAGGCTGAGGCAACGCTGGATTGTGGATATGTAATGTCCAAATCCGTTACGCTCATCTCGGGGCGATATAGCGATAAAGTTCATTTAAACGCTTTGGAGTGAAGGTTTCGCCCGAGTAATAGTCTTACATCCACAGTTGTGCTAAAATAATATTACATATAACAATTACACAGGTTTTTGATAAAAAGTAAAATAATCACAAATGGGGTAATTGTCACTATAGCGACATCTTACAGAAACACATTTCATTCCAGATATAGAGCATGGAACTTACAAGATCTTACTGTCCATCTTCATTTAGTCACATGGGCATATTATATAAATAATAAATATAATGTAAGTAATTTTAATATGTTTATTAAGGAAGGCTGTCAGTAAACCAGTATGGAGGTAGCTGAGGTTTCTCGAATCTCTACATTGGTCGATGACAGATTGTAATGTAATTTACTGTATTTGTATACTACTTAAGAACCTAAATCTCAAATAAAAATATTTTCTTTTTTTATATATTTCTATAATCTTCTTATTTTTTTTATTTCTTTCTTCAATTTATTGAATCCAACGTGGCCTATTTTAATTAATTTTATTTACTAGCCCAAAACCTAAACAAGCTAGAGCTGTATTAGTTGTGAACTGAAAAAAATTAAGTCACTTTGGATTTGGTTTGTTGCAATTCCTTGTATGTACAAAATGTATAGTTAGTATCTGGTTTTAATTTAATAGAAAGCATCCAGACCACCTAATTTATACATTATTTAAACATTTTTTCCTCATTTTCAGTTCAGCAGAAAGCATTAAACCACAATCTCACAGCTTACAGGAGTACGTTTAAATATTTTATATTCAGCGAAAACCAACTAAACCACACATGTAAATCAATTAAATAGATATAGTTATAAAAATATTATCAACAATCTACAATTAAAAAGAAGCCAATATTGGTAGTTAAATGTTCCAATAAACGTTTTGTTTAGCTTTGAAATCAAAATAAAGAAAATATCGTTAACTGTCATTAGCTCAGTTTGTTGTTTTGTGGGTTGGATATTTTCTACTTAACATTGTCAATTTTATAGTAAATAATATAAGACTACGGTTATAGCACTAGAATAAAAGTGAACTGTAAAGACCAATGGTACATTTTACACTTTTTGAAAAAGGTACAATTCAAAGGCTACTAAAAAAATTTAACATTTTCGACGTGAAATCGAAAATCTACAAGGAAAACCTGTCAATGCGAAACAAAATTGTGGTTGATTTGAAAATGTGTTTATTTATTAGGAATATTTTCAAAAATAAGAGTAATTTAATGTGGTTAATATTTATTTTTTTAATTCCACGTTAAATGTTGTATTATTTTGTAACAATTTATTGAGGTTAATTTATAATGACGACAAATTTATTCATGATCAATTGAAGAAAAAAAATATTATGATGATTATAAATTTTAAATTATAGGAATTTTTATGCGTAGTTTTAAAATATTGTAATTTTATAGGTGTTTTTTCAATGTAAGTTCTGCATTGCGCGGTTTAATCCTGTCTTCATTTCAATGTATATTTTAATCATTTTAATCTTGGTAGATTTTTACTGTGATTTTTTATAGATATTTGTTTTCATTCTAATAATTTTTTTATAATTAATTTCATTTGTGTGTTATTTAATGAAAATCGCCTTTTCCCTGCATTACGCCTGTTTTCATCTATTGTTCACATGAATAATATGACTATTTAATTTTTAGAAAATTATACAATTTTCCATTTTCTGTAAAAATTTCGATTATTTTATTTGGGATGTCCGGCATTTTTGATAGCTGATATATTTTCATTTAAATGTTTATAGGTTTACAAGAAAATTAACAAAAATTTGCGTAAAATACCACTGATTTCGAAAAGCTGAAGTGCATTTGTTCGACATAGGAATTTCAAAAAGGCCACGAGGAACGAGCAATTATATGGCGCATAAGATACTTACGAGTATATTCTGAAAATATATTAGGAGTTCGGAATTGGAAGAAATTATTGGGTCGGCGGCGTGACGTTTTTCAACGAGCGGCTTAGGCGCCTATTAAATAATATAGAATATCAAAGTAGTCCTCCTTAATTTTCGAATACAAATAAAATATAAATGAGACTTTTTAATTTCCCTTAAAAATACAACGGATCTCCACGTTTTGAGATACTGGAAATTCAAAAAAGTAATTTCTGGAAAATGTATGAGTGTCTGTATAAGAGAGAGAGAGAGGATATGTGAGTGGACTGTATGTGTGTGTGTGTGTGTGTGTGTGCATGTGTGTGTGTGTAGTGTATATGTGTATGTTTGCGCGTGCGCGCGTATGTGTGTGTGAGTGCCTTTACCCATTGTATCTGAGAAATTACACTACCAATTAGTACCGAATTACGTACAAAATTATCCTAAGAATGAGATATTCGCCATTTTGTTTCCAAAATGACAACCGTTTAAAAATCAAATAAACTCATAAATTAAATCCGTTAATACTGGTTCTAGAAAAATAAATAAATTTGTTTTGTGGACGTTCCCAACAACTCTTGCTTATGTTACTTCCCGACATTTGAATCTGAAATTTGAATAATTCATAACTCCGTTAATGCTATTAATGCTAGAATAAAAACAGAATGTCTTAAAATTTTGATAATAATGCCTCTAACTTTGTTGTAAGTTATTTCTTATTATCTTTTGTGGCTTACGAGTTTAATAATTAAAATTTGAAATTATGAACAGAAAATGAAGAATTTCAACATTTAACTTGAAAATAACGATAATTACAGCCGGGAGCAGGAACAGCGATGCATTGTATGTAGCTCCATTAACACGAAGTTTGGGAAAGTGCATATGATGGATTATAAGTAAATAAATGGTTTGTGGATATTATGTGTAGATTAAAAGGTGCTGTATTTTTTTCTTCGTTTATTACAGAACAATCTCGTTGAACTAAAGCGATAACTGCATAGAATTCCTTAACAAATTACCAGTCAAACAGTGAGACTACAATCAAACAATCAATTTGTCAGCATTCCGTAATATTTTCTAATTGTATAGTTTTCCACTAACTGTGTACTATAAATTATTATTATGAGGGATATTAAGAAAAAATAGAATGAAGGTAAGAAAACATAAGAGTTCGAATATCGAATGGAAATAAATTATATCGCTTATTATAGCCAAAATCTAGAACATCGAGATGTTGTCTTTAGGTTCACAAAAAAAAAGTTTGGGAAAGTATATATATCGTGTATCATAATATCGTGTATCAACCAGATTTTTAATAAATCTTTTAGTCGCAGTAAGTATCTAATCTCCTGTGTTAGAAGTGCATTTTTGCCCTGAGGATTGGTAAGTAATTTACAGTCATCGTTAAAAGAGATGGGTTGTGACAGCAGCCAATTGCGCAAGACCCCTCTTACTCCATTATCGTTATTGAATCGTTGACCTCCCATAGCTTGTTTGATTGGTCCAAAGTGATGGAAATTGGAAGGCTATATATAAAGATTAAAGGAAGGATGTGTTCCAGTGGTGTCCACATATTTCCTCCAACTTCCACATATTTCCTCCAACTTTTTTAAAGCAAATAAACTTAATAATAAATTATAGTTAACGTAGCGATATACATATGTAACGTTGGCCCATTCCGTGATTAGTAACCCCTGGTTTATCCAAAATGGCTTAAAATCTATTCCAACAATTTTCTCTCATCAATACGATTCCAAAAATACACATATACGCTATGCTTGCTCTACCTATTAGTCAGATACTCCTCCAGACCAAGTAAACCAAGATGTACCTGCAACGGCACTTGCGGGACTCAGATCGTATTTACTGTCACCTAATGGTACTTAAGGTTACCCAGGGAGGCTGCATACTAAATTGGGTTAAGATCGTACTACGAAAAGTCTTCGGGCGGACAAACAAACAAACGCACAGCACGCATCAAACTATATGGGTCAGCCCTACGTAATACTACAAATGGGCCAAAAATCTCGTTTATACTTGACCCACCTATGTAGTTACCAATATTCCCCGAAGGTACTTTATAAAGGTCGAGAGATAAAAATATTTTAAAAATTTTATGAGGGTAGTTTTAAATCTTGTGTCAGCACAAACGCAAAGAGCGAGTCAGTTATTATTACGTTTTGGTGCGTTGAGTGAAGCAAATACATGTTTGTTTTTTTTTAAATAATACCTACTGCAACGAACCTCGGTCTTATATAATGGGAAACTATTGATGATATTGCGTATCAGTCTCATGCGTGGACAAATTTTAGGTGAAATATTAGAGTTTAGTGATCATATATAGATATATAGAGGGCGCCAGCCTACGCAGAGACGACCGCTAACCGATGTTGCGCATAAATTGTGCAGTAACAACCCTGCGCTAGTTGTCACGCCGAAGGGGTCCAATGTTGCTTCCTAAAAGAGTCCTGACTAGCTATGAGGTGCGGTGAGAGCGT
>JAOPUG010000037.1:4398636-4410074 GCA_027564375.1 Micropterix facetella | reverse complement strand
CTATATTGAAGACTAAAATTATATCAAATTTTTTTTAACATCAATCAACTGTTCTTTGATTTTAAAGTGAAATTGTCACGTAACGTCGTATTGCTAAAAAATAAGCAACGATCATTTTACTAGTGCTTCGACCTTTCTTGACTTTCATCGGCAAATACTCCAAAGGAAAGACCCATTCCGCCAATTGACTCTTTCTTTCAGTTCATAACAGTACACCCAGCTTTCGTCTCCTGTTACGATATCATATACTGTTAATGATAGCCATGCGACTTATTTTTTTAACATGTTATCGCATCATTCTACATGCTGTCATTTTTGAACTTCAGTGAACTCATGCCGTATCCATCTCAACAAAACTTCTGAACTTTCAGGGGTACGTGCAAAATATTTTGCACTTGGCTCATGCCAGTGTTCAATATTGTAAAAAATTGCTGACGTATAATTTTTTTATCCGATTGAATTAGTTGTTCGATTTTTTTATCCGATTGAATTAGTAGCAGCATCAATGTTAGTTTTTGTTACCGCAATCATCGGCCGGCCTTCCCGTGAATCATCTTGGAGATGAATATGTCCAAGTTTGAATTAATTGTACCAGAGTACTTACACAGAGCTACGAGATGGGGCTTCATCACCAAATGCTAATTGAAGTCTTTGGCAACTTTCTTGTTGACTTAAACCACAGCAAAAATCGTAAAAAATCGGACATCGAAAATTTTCTCGACTTAAATCCATCGTCAGATACACGCAATTTTCAAGATGGCGCCATAAAGAAAAACAAATTAGACTTTAAAAAATAAATTTATTCTACAGACAAATAGTTCAGAGATCATTTTCAAAAATATAAATTACTTATTAATATTTTTAACGCAAGTGGCCTGTTCTAGAAACTCGAAGTATGGCCCACGTACCCATTTTTTATTGTATGCAGTGATGTCAAATCTCCATTCCAGTCTTTGGGAACTATATCGTATCTGCCCAAATTCCACTCCACACCGGTCCTTTTAGGAAGGTTTTCTTTAGCGCGGTCAGCCAAACCTAAAAAATATACTGTCGCAGTTAACTGGCTCATTTTACTATTTCTTTTTAGGTTTGTCTCGCATCCTACTATGAGCGGGTCATTATGAACACCAATCCTAATTCGCATAATCTGAATAATATTCGCACTCATGCTTTAACATGCTACGGACGAGCTCTGCTTTACGGCCATAGATTCCTCTACCAGAGTATGCCACGGATGCTTTCAATTTGGTAAGCGATTGTTTTTTATCCATTTAGGTGCCGATGATGATGATACGCCAGAGAGGCGGCCAGTCGTCTGACGACCTGTATTGAGTCCTTCATTAAGAACCATTGCAGCTTAATCTCATTGCTTCCAACCTACTCTTCTGCATCTAGTCTACCTGAGAGACCAGTTGAGATTTAGAAGCCGCACACATCGGCCATAGCTACCTCATATGTGCTCATTACTTTTAATCTCCTGATAGCCAACGCTGGACATATTGCACACTACGTTCTTCGATAAAGCCTTTTGAGCCCCTGCATGTGGGCTTTTCCACTGTCCCGAGAGGCTGCATACCCATGTCACTCAGGGAGGCTGCATACCAAATTTGGTTAAGATCAGACTACGGGAAGTCCTCGAACGGACGGACAAATGCACAGAAGATATGATAAGATAAGCACATAAATTACATCAGACCCAACGCCCGTCCTACGTAATAATACGGACGGGCCAAAATCGAATGGTTTATTTAAAAAAGCCTTTCATCGTTTGATAGGTAGCTGGTTTCTGACCATAATTAATCAGTATTTTCTCTGTGGTACAAAATGACATTCTTTTCAGCCTCACCAATTTTATGTAAATACAAAAATGCTTTTATTGTTTCAAATGCCACAAATGCTTCCGAAAAGGTCAGTACAGACAGCGGATCTCTAACTCCATCCTCTTATTATTATTATTATTATAAGCTTTTGGGCAGGCAGCTCAAGCTGATGAGCCCATATGAGTGTTTTGCCAAAAGTACATATATTTGTCAGTCTATGTTTAAATTGATTCATACCGGTTGAACTTATCACTTCACTTGGTAAACTGTTCCACATCTTCACTACTCCGTTTGAAAGGAAGTGCTTCACAGTCCGGTACTTCGGGAATTTCATAACAGTGTTGATTGAAATCGAAAGATTGAGTAAATTACAATAAATAGCTAATGTTTTAAACGACCATTGCTGAAAAACGATGAATGGAGGAACGTTGGATGCGATCTATTTTTATGTCTTTTATATGAAAATAATTAGGGACCATAGAAAATAAACAATACATGCTGGAAAACGAAGTTTTGGGGAACGTTCGATCAAGATTTCACTGGAGACGATGGTTGGACTGCTCTCTTTTTGAGGATCTATACGAGAGTAACCCAAACTTTTTTGCTCTGTAGACCACAAACTTTTTTTTTTTTTTTGATAGACCCCATGCTTGTCTAATAATGAATTTTCCTCAACCTATTAAATTCAAAAATGATTCTAACAGCTGACACAGTCCTTGCTCACTGTGATTGTTGTTTTTTGTGGCGTGGAAAATTTAAAAAAAATAAAAATACGTAAAATGTTTATTCATACATAAACATTTTACTTATTGAAAAGTACTTACTTAAGTTATGCAAAGGCACGCGTTCATTTCTAAGCGACTACGGCCTTGAATTACTAAGTATTTGAGAAAGCCACACATAACTGCATTATCTCACACGCTCATTCTTGCGACAGATATCCTACTCACCTGCACAGATATCTATTGAAGCGGTTCTGTGTCCCACTCGAACGTTGTCATAATATTTTCACATATCTTGCTCATATCTTCCCTCGTTAGCCACGTACGTTGACCTCCTAGATCAACTAGTGATGCAAATTGAAATAAGTGTTGATTTCCTTTTACGACACTTGTGACGCGTTTGTTTATTACGATTTGATTAAAATACTGTGCTGTACACATAATCCCTTTTAGGTGTAGGCGATAAGACATTTTCGGAATTCCTAAATGTTGAAGATGACCTGACCTACCTAAATGGGATTAACGGACCCCCATTTACATCTCGTACACCCCCAATTTTTTTCTTGATATCATGGACGGGGGGGAGTCCATAATAATCGAGAAGTCAAAATCGACCCCCTGGGGGTTCATATAGACAACTTTCGGAATCGCCGATCTATATGATGTATTTATGATGAACCTTGTATTTATATTGTTATGCATAGGTTAGACTTCGAGCTGAGTTCCGGTGATCCCAGCTCTTCGCTGACTACTTTAACTCATATGTGTGCCGTCATTGAAAGTTTTGTGGAACGACTTCCGTTGCATTTGTTCCTGACTGCCTTCTCACAAATTGTTTCCAGGATATGTCATCCCGTTAAAGAGGTAAGATAATAAGAATTTATGTATCAGCCACGGCAATAAAGAGCTGACTAAATGATATTAGTCTTGTTTGATTTGCTTAACCTGAAGAGTGTTCCAACCGAGACAGTAGTTTTTTTTAAACATAGGATCACCATAAGTCTGGCGAATATCTGCATACAAATTAAATTTTGTACAATCATTTATTATTTAATTACATACCTATTTCTTACTATACATATGTAATGTAAATGGATAATCACAGATTACCGACACAGGCCTTATTTCCATTGAGACAGCAAAATATAATGCTATTTTTGTTGTGTGTAACTTGGGAATTACACAGTTATGAAATATGGCTGCTAAATTGGAATGTCAGCATGTGTACAGTCCTTCATATCAGGGAACACATCATAAAAATACATACACACTGAATAGAACCACACTCGAAAGTGTATCAACGCAAAAGAACCTCGGTGTAACCATATCAAGTGATCTGAAATGGGAACCGCATATCTCAGCCATAACTAAACGAGCAACTAGCTTAATATATTTGATTAAAAAGCTTTCAGAAATTTAACACCTGAGTTAATGCTGACGTTCTACAAGACATACGTCACTCCATGTAAAGTATATGGTTTCCAAATTTAAAATCCTTATTTTGTTAAGGATATTCAGTCGCCGGAAGGAGGGCAGAAACATTTCGCCAAAATCCCAAGGGAACTGAGGCATATGAATACAAAGAGAAAACTCAATGTTAAAACTTCCTACTATATTATGGCTGCAGACCTCTCTAACATACTCCATCTCGTGCCAATACCAATCTGTGTGGACACTGGACAATCTAGTGTTTCACACAAATCCTCAGAAGCATTTTATCTCGAATCAAGTTGTGGACGATTGGAAACGTCTACGCAGGAAGTGATTGCATCGGTGAATGTAAACCTGTTCAAAAACCGATTGGAGAAGTTTCTTGAATCCATTGATATTGACATTAGTCATATGTAATTAGTTTCAGTATGGGCACATCATTGCTCGTCCAATGTACTAATAGTAATAATAAAACTAATAATAATCATGTATCAATCAGTTTTCGAGCTATTTAATACTGAACTTTCGAAATTGGTATAAGTGCCTCGAAAATTTGATATCCGATTTTGATTTAATAAGAAAGTCAATAGAAATTATCCCAGTGCCTCTTGTCAGTCCGATAGACAGATATTGCGATTTAAATATTTTGTTTTCGTATGGATTACTTACAGCCAATTATTATGTAATCAACTATATTGAAATGAAGTACAACAATATCAAAGTCAGTATTCAGTGTTGAAATTTTCACAACCCTTATAAAATGCGAATTACGCCTATATTTAGTTGTTAAACTAGGTACAAGAAGAAGTGACTCTTTTTTTGAGGCTAGGGGTGCGAAAAAATATTTTGGACACTAGTTCGGGACAGTCGATCGTGCCATTTACAATTCGTAGCAAAAGTGAGATATCAGCTATGTTTATACACAGAGCTAGCGGTAGTGGATGATGACGGATACAACGAGAATAGAGTCTGGATCACGTTTCCGACATTTTCTAAGTAGTGAAGAAATTTTCTTTGGATGGCTTCTTTTTGCGATGTATACACTTCATAACAACACAACTTCTCATAACAACATAACAACGGGATGCATATGCAGTGACATTTTTATTTTGGTTCCACAGGTGTATTGTCAACTCAGAGCAATCATCGTAAAGCTCATAGTTGCTTATCCGCAACATTCCCTGTGGATGATGATGTGCGTAATAAAATCTAGCTACCCTCAGAGAAATAAGAAGTGTGCAGATGTGCTCAGCGACTCCAGACTAAAGGAACCACTTATTCTAAAGTTGATCTACGACTTTAACCAGCTGGCTGAGAAACTAATCGAACTCTGCAATAAACCACTTGCTGGAAATGCTCCGGTTAGTATTAACATTTTACATACATCAAAAGTTGTCAGAGTTGGCAAACACTTCCAACGACTTTTTTTTTTTCATAAGTTGCACTGCAATCGTATCGACTGTACTGGGTAATCAATATATTATCACCCTACAAAAAATCCAAAGTACCCAACTGGCTGAACAGCAATTCTTGAGATCAACAGTGCAATCGAAATGAATTTGGAGCGCCTTAATAATTGCCAGTTGTACCGGGACAACAATTTCAATCGCTGCCACTGATGAAAAATTACGCCCATATGTAGAAGTAGACAGTGCTATCGATATTTTGTGTGATGTGGTCAGTTGGGTGCGAGGGAGAGTACGCTTACCAGCGAGTCCCGCTTGACTCCTGAGTACAACCGACAATCATCCGTGCCGCATGTTCATTTTGTTTTACGGGCCGGTGCGGTGCACTTTTACATACACTACACACTAGAATTAGGTATTTGATGGCTGCCTATAGAAGAGTGGATATTTGCTGAAGCGAAGATCGTATACACACCGGTATAAATAAGCAATTTTATAAAAAAAAAGGTTCATTTTGTTTTACGGGCCGGTGCGGTGCGCTTTTACATACACTACACACTAGAATTAGGTATTTTATGGCTGCCTATAAAAGAGTGGATATTTGCTGAAGCGAAGATCGTATACACACCGGTAAAAATAAGCAATTTTGTTGTCCGCCCCCTTTCCCTTTCCCCCTTAGTCCACCACTGTATTCTAGACATATATATATATATTTTATCTAATTTCAGACCGCTTCCGTCAGTGCCTTAGTCCGTACACTACCAAGATTACTAAGATCTGCTGACTTCAGCCATATCATGATGCCGTTTGAACAATTCTGCAAAATAGTACTACCAACCCGCTCAAATGATCAGGTATTTCAATTTACGTTTAGTGCATCATAAATAAAACAAAACTGGATTTTACCACGTAAAGTATGAAGCACCTGACATTTCAAGCACTGACACAGGACAACAGCAAAGACCCGAATAAAACACTAGACAATGGCGGTTGTAACGTCCGGTAAAATCCGATTTTGTTTTATTTATAATATCTAACTTCGCTTATTACTTCCGGATGGATCAATATATTCAAATTGTGTGTTATGAATAACATTAACTTGTTCAGGAGAGCGTGATCCACCGGTAAGTATACATCGAATGTTCCAGTGGGGTGGCATGCATCACCGGCAGGTCAAATAAAAAAACAGCCGAGAGGCGGTTTGATCCACCGGAGGGTCATGCTGCCCCTCCGTTGAAAATAAGACAACAGTCACCACAGACGTTCGTTTATTATACAAAGCTGCCTGGCGACACGATTTACGAGTACAAGGGTGTATTCATTATTAGGGTTGGATTAAATTTGGCGAAGTATTTTCAATAAAACACACAATCTTAAATGCATTAACAACTTTATGTGGCATTGAAAAATCACAAACTTAAGAATGCAAAGAAACGGAAAAATGCATACCTAGATCGCACACCCTACACAGATAACTAGGCAGTTTTCCAGTGCACTTCTCACAAAAGGTCATTTTTTTAGCTATTTTAGTGGCTTGTTTGGATCCCTGTGTGTCACTCGGACAGTTGTAGCCTAAGAAGCTATCAGTTAAACCTTTCACCTTAAATCATTCAGAGTTAATAATAAAAGATATTTTCTTTCTCTCTATATTACAATATGCAGGCTGAAGTAGTCGAAGCATGCACGATCTTAAATTACATACAAATGCATTAAAAAACAGTAAAGAGAAAATAAATTCAAGCATAACAGCACTCATGCAGCCTATCTATGCATAAACAATGCTTTTAATACTTTGCAACTAAAAACAGGTTATTGTTCATTGGACTTCCTATTTTTAGGTAAAAATGGATTTTACTTCTACGGAACCTTTGGTCTACATAGCGGATGTTGAAGATAAGATTACTATACTTCCATCACTGCAGAAACCACGGAAAGTCACCCTCAAAGGTAATTTATATTTCGTTTGCCTCTAAGCCATAAATGTCATGCTTATTTTGGCCATTTTGTTGGAATTGAAATCTGCCAGTCCCAGTCGATCATTATTGGTGGACCAGAACTATTATCATCGATAAGTTCGTCATCCCTGCCCCATTAACAGGTTCCAAGTGGTTCCACTTGGGCTTTGGACTTTTGACAACTTTTGTCGGCCCAACTCACGGAGCAACTCCTATTCAGGTGCCTCCTGAGAGAGGGATCAACCCGGTGAACCCGCGGTGCGGCTGATCTGGGGACGGAACCTCAGGCGGAATTGAGCGATTGACACACTGGTCGGTTTACCGGCCATGTCGCTCAATTGGCAGAGACGTCATCTATCCTTAGAAACGACCCGTTGGCAACCCAATCCGAATAAAGGACGCCTCGGGTCTGTAATATTTCCGAATTACGGAATACTGTATTATTACATTAGGTAGAGGCCGCGCAAGCGACTTCGTCTAAATTTGGTAGGGGGCAAGGGTGACCTCTGGGTGTCTTTGTTCAGCACCTCGCCGTAAGGGTTGGCCTCTGACAGGCAGTGGTTGAGCTGTACCTGTGGATTGTATTGTCCAAAGTTCTTGCGTTCATCTCGAGGCGATATAACAGTAAAGTTCGTTGAAACACCTTGGGGTGGTGGGTTTGCCCGTAGCATGCTACTCAAATCAAACCCTGCCCCGTTAACAAGTCGATGAAGGTATTTACTATGCACAACCCACTGAAATCAGTAACATCCCTTTTACAAATGTAATAGCATTCGACAGTCACAGAAATTCCTAACAGTTGTAGTGAAACAATCTCTTGTGCAAACCTAGCTGTTGGCCATATACACCAATGAATTAATTCTTGATAACTTGACCGTTCAACAAACCTTTGCTCCAGATATATAAATGTTATGATATTTCACAGGATCAGATGGAAAGTCCTACGTAATCATGCTAAAACCCAAAGACGATTTACGAAAAGACTTCAGGCTGATGGAATTCAATGCGGTCGTCAATAGATATCTTCAGGAGAACCCAGAAGCCAGAAGTAGGAGACTGTACATCAGGACTTACTCAGTTTTACCATTGAATGAAGAGTGCGGGCTGATACAATGGGTTAATAATCTGGTCGGATTCAGACCGATCGTCATACACATATATAAGCAGAGAGGTAATTTAATTAATAATTGTATTTTACAATGTTTTTATTATGTCGCTTTCTTGTACGTCTGTTTGTCTGTTCAGTACAAATCTTGCAATCGATTTTAAGCTGACTTCCCGATATCCGATCATGCTGAAATTTTGAAAACAAATGTGGTGCTGGAAACAATACAATACAGTATACTTTGAGTCCGTTTTAAGTTAAATTATTACTAATAATCAATAAACAGCGCCATCTAGCAGTGGTGGTCCAAATTACGCTGCAAGAAAAGCACAGCGCTGCCTAGCGACGGAGGTTTCTAAGCGACACTGCGCTTTCCTTGATAAAATTTTTAAAAAAATCTTGCTGTCAACTGCTTTAAAATATAAAAAATTCTTATCATAGATTATTTTGTAGTCTTGTAAAGTCAGCTATTGCTGTACTGGGGTAACTTTTGAGTATATCCTGCAGCACTTGAAGTTTGGCTTGAGATATTTTAAATGCTTTTGTTAACCAAGAGCTTCTTTTCATTTTATTAAGCTCTACTTTTATTTATTTTTTGGAAACGTTTCCTCAAAAAGTAAATTAACTTCCTAAGGAAATTTACAAAGTTTGAATTTTGGGAATTTTCAATGAAATCCCGGTCACTATTTCTTTAAATTTCTCAACTGTTTTTGAGTTTATTGTATGTCTTCACTCAAGCCTGTTACATTGGCGACTAGAGGGTTACTTTTTCAAATATGGCTTGAGCATCATGATCAGAAAAATCTATATGTATACCTATGATTGAGATAATATCTAGATACTCCACTTCTAAATACTCCGTTTTAATTATATTTTTCAATTTTATTTCTCTGTTGTGCATTTCTTGCGGACACCATATGGGATCACTTACTTCTATGGTGCATTGCACTTTAATGTCGTAAAAAAAAAACAGAGAACATTGACATTTTTGAAGTGTTTCAAGTTACTCAGCATAAAGCCCAGTGGCTTGAACACTTTGCCAATAGCCGCAATAGTCTCAAAACAATCTCTAAAAATTACGACAGGATTTTCATTGCTCATTTTGATGGACTATAGAAACTTTTTTCTTTCCAATTTCAATTTCTCATGCTTTAAAAAATGATATGCTCATTTCTCATGCTATAAAATGATAAATTACCCCAACGAGTGATACTAATTTTTCTGATACTCTTTTATACATAGGTATATTTACGAGCAATCGTGAGTTACGCGAGCTCATGTGCCAAAACAAGGATCCTATTTCGAAGAAAAAGAGTTTATTTGAAGAGCAACTGTTACCCAGACATCCGCCCGTATTTTCGGAATGGTTCCGGCGGACCTTTTCTGACCCATATTGTTGGTATGTAATTTAATTCGTAATGATTTAAGCATTTTCTCATCGCAGAGAATTTATTCGTAGTTCACTAACAGAGTGACATGATTATGTAGACTCCATCTTGGAGTATATTTAACTCTCCAGCGAGGCAAATGGGGCGGAAGGCAGCTATCCATCCACCACCTGAGTATTTTTAACGACAGGTCTATTCGAGATTAGGAATTTGCAAAAGACAGACAGCTTCTACCCCCAGCCAATCAACCCTGGGGCGCTTTATTTAACTAAACACATAGTTATACAATACCGATCATAGTTTATGGATAATAACAATGAAATAATAACTATAATATACAATATAAAGCTAGATACAGGAAATAAAAGAAACATGTTTTTGTTTTTGTAAAACATACAATTACCAGTAGCTGTAGGGTTTCCATTGTGAGTCGCAGGTGGAAGTATAGTGACCCTGACCATATTTATTGAAACACTCGCAAAAGCAAAGGACTTCACAAGAGAACGAATTTGGCTTAACCCAGTATTGTAGATACTGGAGAAGTGGTAGCGTAACAGTCACGGGATGATACGTGGGTCATGAGGAAAGTTGTGAGATACATACAATGATTGATGATTTTAATATATTTTCATTACACCTTTTTGAAGTACCCTTTATCGGCTTCATCTCCGTGAGTTCTATACGAGAGTTAATTATTTTGGAGATTTAAAACAGCGGAAGTCTTCTTTGGGAACGTCATTGAGACCAGACACAAAAGCATTTCGGGCATCCTCAGGGCTGTCAAAGCGAGTTCCGTGGAGTGCAAGTTTGATTTTTGGAAAAGAAAGATGTCACACGGAGTCAAATCGGGGCTTTAAGGCAGATGAGATAGCTTTTGAATTTCTGTGGTCTTCAAAAAATCATTGGTGAAAATGGCTTTGTGAGGCGATAATTTGCTGTGGGTGCAAAAGGAGCTATCTTAATCCAGACCTATCTTATCTTAATTTAGTATCAATTTGTTAAAGACAAATGGCAAGTAGACTTCACTGCATCATTTGGCATTGATTGTTTAACAATCTTCTAACGAAACTGTCGCCATATGGCCACTTGCAGAAATAAAAATTGCTACTATTTTGACTTTTCTTAGCGGATCCTTGTTTGGATACACCCAAACTGTCGACTGCAGCTTAGTCATATTGATGGACCGAAGTCTTATCTTCCGTAACAACATCAAAAATATTGCGGCTTTAAAATATTCTCGAATTCAGCAATTGTTTCTAAGCAGTATCAATTTCCTGAAAATCTCAGATGCACAGTCTTCCACCCAGATATAACTCTTTACTCCCCATATCGAAAGATATTATTGTAGAATTAACTGTCTCATGGGAATCAATCAATACTATTGTTACACTTTTGGGGGGTGAGCGGTGGACTCCGGACTAACGACCGGTTGTGGTAGGTTTAGGACAGCTGTCTTGACACATGTGAGCATACACCTTACCACCCATTCACTCCCCCTTTGAAGCCATAGTATTTGAAATGCGGAAATCGCAGGTTTAGATATTTTTTCTAGGAATGAGTTCATTATTTTCCTGGAGAGACCAAGATCCTTAAATAGGTGAAATAGAGATT
>JAOPUG010000037.1:4387188-4398536 GCA_027564375.1 Micropterix facetella | reverse complement strand
TAAAAAAAAAACACAAAACACAGATTCTTAGTCTCATTTTTAGTCTGTAAATAAAAAGTCAAATTTAGGAGTTGGAAAACAAACCTAATGAAATGTACTTGGATAAGGTTATGTATAAAAATGTTTTTATCTTTTAACTTCTCTGGCTTCCTCCAATGCATTTGTGTAAGGTCTTTTTTTCTTATTCTGAAAGTAGAATGCCGGGTGAACTATACAAATTATTGAACAGGGTGAAATTTTGAGTTAGTTGTTGAAAATCAACTTGAAAACAATGTTCAAAATGGTGTATTGTTATTTTCCTGATAGCATGGTTGATTTTTTTTTATTTTCAAGCACCTACTAGATGAGAGAAACATAATATTGTGGCAAATTTCAAGTTTGTAGACTTCGTAAAAAGTAAATGACCTTCGTGTGGTTTTTAAACGTATATATAATGTTTATTATTATTATACATACTAATACAAATAAGTACTTACAAAATCTTTGCTTTCGTTGAGTTCCTCAATATTAGGTTTTGAGACACTTTTACAAGATTCTGCGTTTTGAGTTTTTCTAATTATTTAAATAAATACTCTAAATTAGTTGTTTGAAAACAAGCATAATGATATGCGCTTAAACAAGGTGAAATATAAAATAATTTCTACCTTTTAGCTTCTCTGGCCTTCTCCAAGCCATATAAATTAGGTTTTTTCTTCTTCGATTTGAAATAATGTGAATTTTTATTAGCCAAAATTGCTGACAAAAATAGAATTGAATGTAAGTAAGTACAAACGGAGCTCCCATGGAATTCACCGTCCAGTCGGGCCCATCATAATACTATCGTTACACTTCTAGGGGGTGAACGGTGGACTCTGGACTAACGACCGGCTGTGGTAGGTTTAGGACAACTGTCTTGCCACATGCGAGCGTACACCTTACCACTCATTCACTACCCCTTCGAAGCCATAGTATTTGAGATGCAGAAATTGCGGATTTTGATATTTTTTCTAGGAATGAGTTAATTATTTTCCTGGAGAGACCAAGATCCTTAAACAGGTGAAATAGAGATTTGGCTGGGAGGCCACGAGTGCCTACTTCCACCGCATGAAGGTGAACAGTGAAGCCATTCCAAGTGACGGCATTTGAAAGATCATGATATTTATTTTATTTGTATTCGTCGTCTTTTGGGATATTTGATTACCATGGAACATTCTACGATAAGCGCCATCTTCCAGATAGAAATTAAAGTTATATCTGGACGGAGGGCTGTATATCCGAGACTTTCCGGGAAATTATACTGTTTAGAGGCCGAAACAATCTCCAGAATCCAATCTGAAGCCTTCTCTATTATTGAAAAAGGTTTTGTAGTAGAATATTTTTTGCCATTAGAGCCATCCTGCACAAGCTGTATTGGGGGCTTGGTGGGTATTGTAAGACCCTTGTTGGCATGAGCTAATGAGAGGCTAATTACCTCGCGAATAACAGCAAGGACTTTGTCATGGCAGTAAGTATACCGTCCATAATCTAAAGCCACCTTGCAGTCAGCCAAAATATGTCTAGCTTTGCAAGGGGTATTGCTACAAGAGGACATGAACTATCCTCTTAGCTCCAGCGAGTGAGGTTACTGGGGTCTGGAAGTGTATGCTGGAAGGCATTTAAATAAAATTTCTACATCTCTGGTGTCCAGTCATACAACATTATCTTCCAGTGCATTGGAGGGGGAATGCAAAAGTCCCCTACTGTTGTCCAGTCATTTTGGCATTGAAGGTCAACAGCATGAGTTATACTGTTGCTGTCGTAATCTCTTCACAAGAGGGACTTTTTTAGGTCCACATCGCTCATGGTAGTACTGCCATACTCCAGACCAGTGCCATTCTGACTGATTCCTACAAGAAACATTTTGTGGAAGTCTACGCGGGCCTGTAGATCATTTGGATCACTACGGCCACTTGCTGCATGTTTCGTAATTGCCGGATCCTTAGAATTGGACAGAATCGCAATTTTGGTTATTTTGGTGTTGACATAGAGCAGAGAGGGCAGTTTTAGAGCTAGCCCAAAGTGGTGTTTGGACCTAAAGAGATTCGACGGGTCGGCCGGTTTGGCCTAGGACAACCAAGATTTTAAGTTAGCTGTCACCAGCGCATCTAGCTGGGACAGTTGGGTTTTGGTGAAATAATAAATGAGAAAGGGCCATGACCAGTCACAGAACAACTCTACCTTCTGTAATAGCAGAGAAAGCTGCTTAGGGCTCCTGATGATGAACGTCAGGTCGTCGGCAAAAGCGAGGCACGGCGAGGTATACTGACCGACCATTTTAAAGCGGTAACCTTATTTCTTGTCGAACTGTGTCAGGCTTGCCAGTAGTATATTGAAGGTGATATTGAATATAGTCGGAGAGAGGCAACAGCCCTGAAATAGTCTAGCATACATTGATTTGGCGCTCGTGCTGTCTCGCATCCTTGATGGCAGCAGCCAGGAGAGAATTGTGCTCCAGACAGCCTGAGACACCACGCATAAAGCCTTTTTGCACTGACACTCCAAGGTACTCGATCCGGTTCATGAACTCACTCATCCTCGTGTGGACTATTCCAAAAAAATATTTTGGTCACAGTATCCATCAGAGCAATTGGCCGAGCGTCCTTTGGTCCGATGAAAACTTGGACTTTCGGAATTAAGATGACTGTCGCTTGGCCGAAGTTCTATGGGACTACACCGGTGTTCCATATGTGTCAGAAGATAGATACTAAATATTGCAGAAGGCATTTTTATACACTAATTACGGAATACCATAGGGACCCGGAGTGGAACCCGACGGCTTCCTCGTAACCTGGGTGCGAATCTCATCTAGAGATGGGAATTGAGAGGCGAATGCTACAGTAGGTAGATGCGGAGGTGTAGTGCCCGGGGAGGGGGCTGTATATATGGGACCGTATTGGATCCGCATACGTGGTCGTGAAGTAGTCCATGGCCATTTGTTTCGGGATTTGGTTTTGCCCTTGGCGGCAGACAAAACCTTCAACTGTAACGGTTTTTGTCGAACAGGGCTTCCGCTTTACATTTCAGAAATTCTTTTGCGCTTGTTATTTTGCTTTGCTATGCTCGGTATCAGTTTAGTATGGAGCGGTACGTGCACGAAAGTTGTGGAAGATGTACTTTTCTCCGGCTATCTTGGCTTCACGTAGCTGGCGACGGTGTAGCCGCTTCTGCCTACGGAGTTTTGCCTTGAAAGCATTTTCTCTGTTAACCGGCTCAACATAGGTTGATTTTGGAACCTGAGTATTCATAGACCTCCATCTGCAAAGACGACAGCTTAACACTCGCAGGGGCATTTCGGCCCCTGTTTGGCATAACATTTTACGTACAATGGCGGACTTATTACTGATTAAGCAATATCTTCGACCGTCATATAGTCGACCGAGATATTGATATTACAATAGTGTACAATAGACTTAATTAAATCTACTTGACTTAAACTCTAAAATTAAGTTTTAAATTATAAGAAATATTTGCATTGTATACAGTGCAAATCAAAAGTAAATACATAAATTAATATTTGAATAGGACATAAAGAGAAAGGTCAGAATTTGTGGTTAATATTTGTTGAAAAAAGAAGTGATTTTTCAATGATTTCTTAAAGGTGTAAAGTGATCCAATGCCTCTAATAGCTAGAGGAAGCTGATTCCATATTCGAGCTGCATACATGGAGAAGTAGGGCAAAAATGTGGTTTGTGATTTGGGATGCGTAGAATATTATTTTGACTTGAACGAAGTGGTGGACCACGACTTCCTAACCCGGTAAAAGCCTCGTTGAGTTAGGTGGGATATGTAGGATTGTGTAAGACCTTATAAAGTAGGGATAGGATGTGCTGATTTGGGATTGTGGATTGGATGTGCCGATAGATGGATGTGGGATTCTCCGGTCCTGTATCAGAAGCCATTGTAATTTTGCTCGGTATTCCGAAATATGGTGATACTTCCGCAAACGTATCTTATGCAAACGTTGTGCAGGCGCTCGAGCTTATCCAGATTGGTCTCGCTGAAGTCCAGATATGCGACATCAGCATAGTCTAGCAATGGCAATCGCAGACTTTGAGCTATAGTCTGCTTAGTAGTTACAGGTAGATATCCTACAACCGTCGAAGGCTATGAAGGTCATTATATATTCACCTGCTTACTTCATTGATTTGTGCTTGCCAAGAATGAGTATAGTCCACGAGTATGCCTAAATTATTTACGACTTTTGATTACCCAATGACCTCGCCCTCGATTTCTACTTGACGTAAAGACGATTGAGAACTACTGGACACTAGTCGTAGCTCATCTTGGACTTTGATATTGCGTTGGTCATGATCCCCATCAAAAATGTAGTTTTTAAATGGTCGCATCAAGTGCAAGTAGCCAATTAGTTATACCGCTTGGAAATGACTATACTGATTAAATAGAAATTCGCACAGATCTTACTCTTTCATTCAACAGGTATCAAGCGCGATCGGCCTATATAAGAACGACAGCTGTGATGTCTATGGTTGGATATATTCTAGGTAAGCTTTAAAACCTATTTATTTATTTATTTCCACTCTTTCTTGTGAAATTTCATAATGGGTTGGTTTATTATCATACGACAATCTCTTACGACCAACTCTATAATATGAATTGTTTATATGCATGTTGCATGTAACATATGTGTTAGTGTGTGTCTTGTTATTGCATTCGATCGACAGAATTGAAATGCGATTCTGTCATTTTATCCCAACAGAAAATAGTGACCCAGCCGGTAATCGAACACCGAACCTTACAATGTAAGATCATCAGGCAATCTAACCACTATTCCGCCAGGATATCATATTGTTAGGAAATTGTTGCACTCATCCTTCTCTTATCATTCTTCGGAAACGCTACAATTAACACACTGTCAAGTAGTTTAAAGCCGAATCTATCACGGTGCATTTTGATTATGCAGACGTTTTATTTTTTTGCAGGTCTGGGTGATCGCCACGGGGAGAATATTTTATTCGATTCCACGAATGGCGACACAGTCCACGTTGATTTCAACTGTCTTTTCAACAAAGGAGAAGCTTTCGAATGGCCCGAAAGGGTACCATTCAGGCTGACGCACAATATGGAGTCCGCAATGGGACCTCTCGGCAGAGAAGGAATGTTCAGGTTAGGTTTCCTTTAAATAAATAATTTTAATAGTTCGATAGAGATTATTCTATATGTTGATTTATTTATAAACCTGATAGAACACATTCAGAAAAAACCAGGGTTGCCGATAGTGAATTTTGCATTTGTAACTTCATCGAAGACTACTCGTTCGCGCAGCATATCTCAATGCAATCTTATAACGTGTATATACTTAATATTAACTTAAATTGCTGATTTAATTAAACATTATACTTGATTAGCATTTAAACAGTCCTACATCTACAGTTGTCTGTAGTCTGTTGTGCGTCTGTGTCTATATTCTGAGTGTACAAGGGGATATTCGAAAAGTCGGTGCAAAACCCAAGAGATGTTATTAAAATATTTTGCCAACTTTTCACATTCTTTATGATGCAAATGTGCAAGTTTTAACTTGTCACAGTCGAAACTTTCCAAGCTGTGCAAGTTTCAGGAAAGAAAAGGAATTTCGAGTGGTGATTAAACATTATGTTTGGCCCGTCTGTAGTATTACATAGGTATTATTAGATTTTGACTGATATCATCTATAGAATAATCCAAGAGGTTTAAGACAAAAAGATCCATCTGGTCAACAAATTAAGAACGAACTAGAACTTGGCATAGTTTAAAATCGAAGACTGTCGCTGTTGTTAGATATTATAAAGAAAACAAAATGGGACTTTACCGCATGAATTTTGAAGCACCAAATGTATCGGTAATGTTGCTGTTGTCCGGGGTAGACTTGGCAAAGTTGTTTCGTGGCCCCCAATGTCTAAAATATCAAAATCCTCATAAATACTGAATTTAAAATTGTGGCATAATTGTGACTTCAGTGGCGTGAATCACTTCTATATTATGTTTATTGTAATATTTTAATGGTCTAACTAATGAAGCAGTTCTGTATCTAAACAAAATATATATCTCCTTACAGCAGACATTTTGAAGTAATAATAAATTCGTAGGAACTAGCTCTTCTTCAAAAGTTGAATTCATAATTTCTGAGTGCAAAAATGTCCATAACTCAAAATTGACCAAAAGGTCCTTCTGTTCCAAGCCAGCCAATTATTGTGGCTCTTGGATATTTTTATCTTTGTCGTCCTTAGACTGACTTGAATGGCATGTGTCCAATGATACATCCATAAGGCTAGTTCTGAGACGCAAGTGACACAGCACAACATAGTACAGAATGGGCAGAGCAGGGCAGTCGACGTAGGCATAGACGATGAGCGTATACTGCGACGTAGTTAAATGACACAGATGCACGCATTCGCGTCCGAGCCGTTGCTAAGAACGGACAGTTGACTAGTTGACAAGCAAAATAAGTTTAGTCAAAGTCTGACTATGAAATTAATTAGTTGTTACTTTACAGTTTGTCAAAGCATGAAAAGACTATTTAGCAAATATCAGATTTTTACTGTCGCGGGAGTTATTTGATAAACACACTAATTCAATTATAATTTCCGTCATTGCTGCTGCGAAATCATAAAATGCACCGTTTCTGCACCGCAGCTCTTTGCTTGTTCATACATTACAAAAGCTGTGCTGCCCTGCGCCGCCTGCGTCTCAGCATATGCCTAGCCTCATCGTGGGTGCAAGTACATTATTATGCGAGCAGTCATTGGTAACGTACCATTGTACATCAACTAATGTCTCAGTATCTTACCGCTGAAAGATCTCAAAAATAAGAATTGACTGCTATTTCCCACAGCTGTAATCGATAGATTCAAGTAGGCTTCAGGATGCATTTATACATGACCATTTTATTTTCCAGTGGGAGTTGTGACTTATGACTTATTAACCAATACAGTTTCCTAAGCTTTCCTATTCATTCGTATATGCTTCTTCCACTTAATGCGTCTATCCAGGTAGAATCCGAGGTATTTAGGGAGGTCTCCCTTCTCGTTGTGTACTGGTTTGTCTCTCGCCTCGATTCGCCAATCCAGATTGCAACCATATCTAGACTTTTTTGTAACAGAAGTCTTCAGCATTTTCATTTTCGCATCAGTATCATCAGCAAATGTGCCCATGTCTACCTTCTCGGTTAATGGGAGGCCTGAAGTATACCAATTCTGAATGTCTATACATAACACAGAATATAGAATGATGTGAAGTAAGTGATGCGCTGTGCAATTGAGCATTTGTACTACTAGAGGCTCTGCATAATGGCTATCATGCAGAGCTGCCACATGACTGACACAATTGCCAGTCATAATAAACAGGTAAGTACAAATGGAGCTACCATGGAATTCACCGACCAGAGTTGGGCCCATCATAATACTATTGTTACACTTTTGGGGGGTGAGTGATGAATTCCAGACTAACGACCAGCTGTGGTAGGTTTAGGACAGCTGTCTTGCCACATGTGAGCATCCAGCTTACCACCCATTCAATCCCCCTTTGAAACCATAGTATTTGGGATACGGAAATTGCGGTTTTTGATATATTTTCTAGGAATTAGTTAAATATTTTCCTGAGACCAAGACCCTTAAATAGGTGAAATAGAGATTTGACTAGGAGGCCACGAGCGCCTACTTCCATCGCGTGAAGTTGAACAGTGAAGCCATTCCGAGTGACGGCATTTGCTATATCATATTTATTTAATTTGTATTCGTGGTCTTTTGGGATATTTGATTCCCATGGAACAGTTAATTCTACAATAAGGGCCATTTCCGAAATAGGGAGTAGAGTTATATCTGGATGGAGGGCCGTGCATCAGACTTTCAGGGAATTCATAATGCTTAGAGACCGAATCGACTTCCAAAATCCAATATGAAGCTTTCTTGAATATTGACAGAAGTTTTGTAGAGGAATGTTTTTTGCCTTTAGAGCCTTACCAGAGCCATATATTAAGTGGTCCTTACTAATGTAATTGCCGTTTTTTTCACATTGCTAAGAACTTGGGTAACTTAAGTTTGAAATGGAATATCAAATTAAAATAACTTTTAAATTCATGTTATTACTTTTTCAAAATCAGGTACTCATTTCTCCTTCTGTCGTTTGTTATTTCTCCGATATTGTCATGTGTGAAATCATGGAAAATTGAAAATTCGCATTAATTTCGAATATGAGGTCCCGTGCCAGTGTTTTCAATACTTATTGTGTTCTGGCGCAACAGTTAACACAAATGTTTACTGTGGAGAACTGCAAACAACGACAGCGAAGCTCGTGATTAAACAACCGAGCCTGGTCAACCGCTCTTCGCCACTGCTTCAACACAACAACGCATAACCACACACTTCACAGAAAACAGTCCCAAAGTTGCAAGAGTTGCAACTGGAGACTGTTAGTCGCCCACCGTAGTCGCCTGACCTTGCTCCGACAGACTTTCACTTTTTCAGAAAAGGCAGTAAAAAATGCCGCCAAAGCGTTTATTAATTCCTGTCGATGAGAGTTTTATAGCAGAAGCATTAACCAAATTCCTTTAACATGGCAAAATTGAATAAATAATATTGGTAAATAATCAAAAAATTAAATATATATTGGGTTGTTCGGAACGTAATTTGGTTTTTTTTAATGAAAATGAAAGACGATGTTCTTATAGTGAATAAGTATTTTATTGAATTAAATATTGTCCATTCTATTCTGGTCACCGATGGAATTTGGGTTCTTAAAGGTTCCGTGTAGTCGGGCTATGATGGCCGTTATGTCAACTTGATCAGCTCAGCCCGCGGGGCAGCTCCTATCTGGGAGCCTCCTTGAAGAGAGACCAACCCTGTGAACCCACTATGGGATGGATCCGGGGATGGAAACTCGAGCAGAACTGAACAGCTGGCGGGACGGGAATACCGGCTGTGTTGTCACTGACTGATACCCAGGGGGGTTTAGAAGCGTATGCTTATTAAGAAAGCGGGGGTTCGTAGGTACCTCAAGCTGCTCACCCTTAGAAACGATTCGTGGACCACCCAATCTCGGGTGAGATGCCGAGTAAAGGATGCCCTGTATCTGCGATAGTTCCAGTTAGGAATTGCCGATCGCTTAAAGTAGAGGACCGCGCAAGCGACTTCGAACCCACCACCAGACGGGTGGTTGGAGGAATCCGACCAAGTCTGGGAGTCAAGGGGTAAGGCTGCCCACAGGGTGGCAATTTTCTGTGCCTCACCGTAAGGTGTAGGTCTCTGACGGGCAGTGGTGAAGCCTGGTACGTAGATTGTCTATGTCCATCAAGTCTCTGTGTTTCGCCTCGGAGTGATATAGCGATAAAGTTCTTTGAAACGCTCCAGGGTGGCCGGGTTCGCTCGGAGCAGTTGACAATCAAAGTTGTCCATTCTGGTCCAATACCTTTTGCCATATTTCTGGCAGTAGCATGATTCCACGCTCATAATTTTTTTGTTCTTTGCTGGCAAAACTGACCCAGGTGATTTTTAATCTCCTCATTTGAAGTAAAGGCTTTCCCGTCTAAAAATATTTGTAGAGACTGGAACAAATAATAATCAGAAGGTGCCAGATCTGGAGAATATGGTGGATGTGGCAGTACATCTCATCCAAGCTGTAAACGTTTTTGGCGATAACAAACTTGTATGAGATCTCGCATGATCTTGGTGGAACACCTACACCTTTTCTATTAATCAATTTTGGCCATTTCTGTTTAAGTGAATCAATCAATTTGTCCAGCTGATGACAGTACACTTCAAAATGGATCGTTGTGTTGTCCGGTAGAAGCTCCAAAAAAAACGATTCCCTTGGAATTCCACCAAACAGATAGCATCACCTTTTTTTGATGAATATCGGCTTTCGAAGCGCTTTGAACCGTTTCATCTTTTTTACTCCATGATCTCTTGTTTTTAACATTGACAACCCATTTCTCGTCTCCATACGCTTTAAAAATGGATCATTTTCTTGATGTTTGAGAAGCAAATCACAGACGTCCACTAGACTGCACAAATTTCTTTTCGTCAGAACATGGGGAACACATATGTCGAGCTTTAAGATTAAACCTAGGCGTTTCAAATGATCATGAACGGTCTAATTCTATAAATTTAATCTCTCAGCGATTTCACGAGTTGATATTCGCCGGTTTGCGATAATTAATGCATTTATTGTGTATTCATCAGCTTCAACTGGCCTTCCAGAACGTGGTGCATCTTCAGCATCAAAATTGCTGGATCGAAATTTTGCAAACCAGTTTTGGCACTAGCGTTCTGTCAATACATCTTCTCCATACACATCGGATAATGTTTGTCTTGTTTGAACAGCATTTTTACCTTTTTGATAGTAAAAAGTAAAATATACCAAAAATGCTGCTTTTCACTACCCATATTTGAAAGGGTACCAACCAAAAACTACTGCGTAGAATCAATCGAACTTTTTCACAAGCATGCCTTGTCATATTAGCTGTCAAAATATATAATGATTATGCGGCTTAAGTGTGAAGTTGGCTGGGAAAAAATACAATTAAGACCTCTGTTGGGGAAAAAACGAAATTACTTTCCGAACAACTCAATATTTTTCATACTAAATATTTGGTTTTAATTTTCCTATAGTACGGCAACTTCATAAGTAAGGATCTACTATTAATACTATCATGATAAGTTTGGATGATTATGAGAGTATTGTTACTAAGGTTCCTGGAATTTGTTAAGAAAAAATTATAAATGTTCGATGACGACTGTTTAACCGTCCAACTCACCAATGGAAATTTGGATATAATCATTCCCAACATTTTGAATGAGGACTCTCGCCCATAGTCAAGGTCAAAGTTCAGCTGAGATGTGAAAAATTGAAGGTGTTTGATAATTTGATTTCCAAGTGGATAATTCATCAGGTAATTCAAGAATATTAGTCTTGCTTCCTCCCTGTAATGAAAAAAATATGTTTGTTAGACATTTTATACGACAATTTTATCAATCGTTTGGAGTTACTGAACCCTTGTGGACACAAGCTATTGAGTGGTTAATAACTTGTGAACGACGGCGAGGTTTTATTTTTTTTTAAGATACAGTTTATGTGACAAAGTCACCTAACTAGGCTTGGGCCTGTTCTAAGGCAGATTTTTTATTGTGTGATTCCTGAATTGCACTGTCAATTAATTGATATGTAATGATTATTAAAGAGGAAATTAAAAGCAAACAAATATTTCAATCGAGAATTCATATACTAGTGAATACAATCCGTCAAAATAATTTTAATCCCGGTATTTGCAGGACTGAGCATTCGCAATACCGCTAGATCCAGGTATTTGCAGGATCCCGCAGGGTGTTTAAGACTTTGCA
>JAOPUG010000037.1:4295502-4305655 GCA_027564375.1 Micropterix facetella | reverse complement strand
ATACCCCCGCGGTTTAGGTCGCGTTACGTTTCCAGATCCCCCCCCCCCCCGGGCTATTGGTCATTCGAGCAAGGTCGGTGAACCGATCAATGCATCAACCGTTCAGGGCCGCCCGAGATGTTCTCTCAGATTCGACCGCATAGCGGATGGGAGTTCAGCCGTGAGTCGGGCCGACTAAGGTAACGAATGTGGTTATTAGGGCCCGAGCTGCGTGACCCCATTAGCCCCCATGTAAAATGTACAATTCAACATGAAACAATTATTATAAAAATCAATTCTGTGAGTCGATTTAATAGTTCGATTATTATTGTCTTAAAAAACAGTCGATTAATAATAAATCGATTTTTTCATGAAGTTACATCCACGCTATTAGATGCATGTGTGTCGTCGGGAAGGTTGCGGCCCACCGATTGGTCCTTCAGTGCTCGCCGTTTCCCCTATTCAGGAGCGTTGATAGCGTTATATACCACCCGGGGGATCGCCGTAGAAACGAACGGATCAATTTCTTTTTTACGTGGATTCCGACAGCCACAGCAGTCGCAGTCGCGCCCCGCTCTGGTCCCGAGGCAAACACTGCTGACATGCGAAACGGCAGCCCAGTGTCGCTTACTCCTTCCACGACAGGGCCTATCGCTATTGATATGTCGGGCATCAAATTTAGATACGGTCGGTCAATTTAGTCAGACTAAGAGACAAAGTTGGAAAGAAGATAACGCAGCGTGATATTATAGAGCCTTTTTAACATATTTTGATACATTTCATATATTGTGGTGGCGATTTGATGTTTATGACGCACATTACACGCTAACGTTCCCGGGAATGTTTCGATGAAATCGTAAAGCAGTTTAACCAGTTGTAGGTTAAGTTCCAGGAACAACACATTCCAGGATGTTTTCAAGAAATAAACTGGTACGTAATTGTGTATGATTTACGATCTAGTTGGTAGATGTTCCGATCGTACATCTTATCGTACGATAAGTAGGTACGTTACGTATATGATGTCAACGTAGGCATAAGCTCGCTGGATCACTCGTTTTCTGGTGTGCAAAATTAGCAACGGCATCACGACTGCCATCTAAACTATAATTTATATGAGAGAAAAAAACGTGTGCGGTCGGGGGACCCCCGTCAGGAACGAAGTTCCTTATGCTTTTACAAATATAAACACGTTTATACAATTGATATATCTTAAGCGCCCCGCAGAACGCTTTTTCGTTAGTGGTCGATGTCTACTAGTCGACTCCCCGCAAGCCGCGTTAAATAACTTAATTTCAATAAATTCGAATAAATGCCGATTGGGCTCCGGGTCGAGCAGCGATATCGAGCAGCGCGGCCGCCTCACACTCCCCGCATAACGATTTTTCGTTAGTAGTCGATTTCTACTAGTCGACTCCCTGCAAGCCGCGTTAAAGAACTTCGTTCCAAAAATTATCCGTAAGTTTATATTGGCCCGTTGTTCTTTAATGGCTGGCCTTATCCTAACAATTAGCAATGCATATTGAAGAATTTTGGCACCGTGCACGCGGCTCGTTTAAAAATGGCGATCCTTACGAAACAACGGAAAATTGAGCAAATTAAAGAAATAGACAAAAGATAATCAATAAAAGACAATATAAAGCGGGGAGCCGGTTTAGGACCCTACCGAGTCGTTCGCCGAAAACCATTTTTCTCTAGGACATTGATTTTCTGACACCCAGGAGCGGACGGTCAGACGGACGGACGAACGAACAAACAGACTCGTCACAATCTAAAATCCACTGTCGCTTCGTATAGCATGATTATTCGAACGACCCAACAACGGCCGTTCGTTCGTATCGTACCTACTCAGTCACCCTTGCCCAGATTCGTCTAGAATCAAGTGTTATTTCTGAATAATAATTCATTTTAGTTTAAGTCTATACTTAAACTAAAATGAATTATTATTCAGAAATAACACTGTATTCACTGTAACACTGTATTCAGAAATAACACTGTATTCAGAAATAACACTTCTTTACTATTAAAGAAGAGAAGAAACAGGTAATGCATGCATCACCAGCTTCCAACCCAAGCTTTATTTGTTTTTTTTTTTCGTTGCAACTATTTCTACTGATTTTTCCGGTAGGTATTGGTTTTTACATTGTTACTCATAAATAACTAAATTAGTCGGTAATTAAGTAATATTGATCCGCAAAAAGACCCGCTTCCGGGTTTATTTTCATCAATTATGAATTAATTCAATCGCTTTAAAATGATTGAATGAAAGTCAAACTTGCTGGAACGGCCGTTATTTCAATCGGTGACGGTTTGCACTAATTTGTAGTTAAAATGTTCAATTTGATTGACTGAATCATTATCATTCGTAACTGACACATAGGTGTCGATGGCTGCCGTGGTTTGCATGAATTCGTTTCAATCGGTCGAAAGATTGAAAAGCCGACTGGCGCAATGGACGACCACTTTTATTCGTCAGTGATTGTTTGCAGAATGACGAAGCATTTCCTAATCAACGATTCGGTCAATCGTCTTTTTTTAGACAGGTTGAAAATGACCGAATCAATGCATATACAAAGCGTACCTACTAGGAAAGTTTTGCAATATGACGCAACAATGAGTCGCAGGAAGCTGCTTGTAGCTGCATATTGAGAAATTACCATAAGTGCATAGTAGCCGCCGCGCCAAGTCGATGTCCTCAGTTATTCATTAGCAGTGAGAGTCTAAAGTACTTGCGATGGCATCGTGGTCACGAAATGAGATAAGGGCAGTTTTGCGTTATAATTTCGTGCGTGGTTTAATCATAGAGCAGTGCTTAGAAGAAATGACCTTTGCACTAGGGGATACACGAAGAAACTTTGTACGCTTTGGGTGCCGCATCAACTGTCTGAAGAGCAGACGACATGACGTGTGACTTGGTGCCGTGAAATGCTAAAAAAAATTGATAAGGGATAATCTCGGTATGTGAACAACATCACGATAGGTGACGAGACTTGGCTGTACTATTATGATGCGCCGACCAAGACTCAAAGCACAGTTTGGTTTTTGATGACGAGGACAATACCGATCTGTAAAGAAGAAAATGATAGCTGTATTTTTCAAATCGAGTTGAATTGTGGAATGTGTCGTTTTGGACATACATAAGTCAGTCACAGCTAAGTGGTATACTAAACAGTGCCTGCCTAAAGTCATTGGACGTATGAAGAACCTGCGGGCAAAGTCAAGAATAGACACCTGGTTCTTCCATCACGATAATACTCCAGGTCACCGCGCCAAAGGCCGCACCGAATATTTGATGACAGAACTAAAACTTCTCGAGCACCCTACCTACGGTCCAGATCTTGCTCCCTGTGACTTTGCACTGTTCCCGCGTGTGAAAATAAAGCTAAAAGGGAGGCGGCTAGTGAAACTTGGCAGAACTAGTTTAAAGATTGGTTTCGGAGGATGCAGAGGTGTATTGAATGTAGAGGAAATTACTTTGAAAAAAAAAACAAGGTTGTATTGCAAATTTTCTTAGTGCCCTTTGTAT
This sequence comes from Micropterix facetella, assembly GCA_027564375.1. Lineage (NCBI taxonomy): Eukaryota > Metazoa > Arthropoda > Insecta > Lepidoptera > Micropterigidae > Micropterix > Micropterix facetella. Next base: position 4,302,153 of record JAOPUG010000037.1, on the reverse strand, counting down.
TTTCGATTTGGTGCGACATATTTTATATCATTAGCCACGCCTCCATTCCCTCCTCGCGCTCTGGCACCCTAGAACCTCAACCGCCTTGATTAGTTCGATCCTGGCAGTCTGCATTCATAGAATATTATTGTTGTTCGACGGTGCCCAGAATTGTTTTACGTCTCTGGTACCGGCGAATGAGGTATGAAAAATCAAGGAGAATTTTAGTTGGTCATCGGTGTTCGGTCGACGAGCGTCAGCGTGGTTAGATGTCTGGACGCCTCAGTGAAAGGACGTATAAAACCGTGACCGGCCGTGATCCTCATAGCGGTAGCCCAGAAGTCACCTGTAGTTTATCCCACGCCATAAAAGTCTTTGAGATTTTAAAGACAAATATATTTATATTTGCTGGTAGATCGTTCCGAAGCCTTGCCGCGTGAACACTGAAAGAGTAACTCAAGAAGTCGGTACTTGGGAGTAGAGTTGCGCCTGTTCACAACATTGTTTTTGAAGCACAAATCTGCTAGTGTGCGTCGATTTACCAAATTATCCTAATTTTGGAACATTAATATGTCCTCATAATTAGTAAAATCGTAAAATATTTTAGAACTCTTAGAAATCGTTGCTATATTCTCTCGAAATGTTAATATGGATGTGTAAGAAGGAATCCAGATCACTGAACCATACTCGAACCTGCTTCTAATTGGGGAATTAAATATAGTCTTTAGAGCGAGAGGACTATTAAATGGTTTTGTAAAGCGAAAACGAAAGTAATTCTTCGAAATACTGATTGAAACACATCTTACAATCATAAATACCTAATCTTTAAATGCGAAAACCTAAATTAAGTCGGACGTATCAAATTGTAGGTAAAAGTACTAAAGTTTTTATTACATGTGAAGATCACATACTGACATTATGGTCATATAATGCCTTACTATGTTTTATATGATTTTAATAAACGAAAAACGATTTAATTAATAGACAATTGAAACATTTAATAAAAACGTCCATCCTTAAAGTGATCTTATATTTCACAAACTAGCAGAATGTTACACGGCGTCGCCAGGATTCCCCCCTCCCTTTTCGCGCAAGACTCAATTGAAGTTTCTTGTGCTCACACGCATAGGGCAGACAAAGGAAGTGCCTAAGGTAATGTAGGGCCGACATTAACGAGGGCCACAGGGCCGAGTAGGTGAAGAACACGCACCGGAGCTGTGGTGTGGGTGGGTATATAGTTTCGATTCATGTGTCCGATGACGTAAAATAAAAAGCATTGGGCGCCTTGTCGAGAGGGGTTGCCGGCAGGGCGCGGCGGAGGGCGTGGCGCGCGCCGACGATCGATACGCGAGCGGAGCCCCTCGCTGCCCACGGCTTGCGCCCCGGTTGGAGCTCCCAGGCCGCCCGCGCCGCGTGTTGACGACGCTGACGGCACGCCCGCGACCGCTTCTACCTTACCCACTACGCGGGCCATACTAAAAGTTTCTAGAACTGGCCACTTCCGTAATAATATTAAAAAAGTACCTAATTTCTATTTTTATAAACGAAACTCTTTGTCTATAGAATATATTTTTTTTGTCTGTTATTTGTTTTTAATTTTCGGCACCATCTTGAAAATTGCATGTTTTTGTTAACCTAACGATAGATTTAAATTGATGAAATTTTTGATGTATGATTATTTACGATTTTCGCTGTTAGAGACTTCAATCTGAATTTGGTGATGAAGACTCATCTCGTAGCTCTGTGTACTTCTGGTATAATGAATTCAAACGTGACGTATTCATCTCCAAGACGATTCACGCGAAGCGGTAACAGAAACTAACATCAATGCTGTACGACAACTAATTAAATCGGATAAAAAAAATACATGTCGGCAATTTCGTACAACAATGAACATTGACATGATATAAATGAAACATATTTTGCACGTAGACCTGAAAGATCGGTAGCTTTGTTCGATATGGATACCGCATGAGTTAAAAGAAATACAAAAACGACAGCGTGTAGAGTGGTGTGATAAAGGATAAAAAATACGACGGAGGGCAATCATTGGTAGCATATGATATCGTACCTGGAGATAAAGCTGAGTGTATTTTTACAAACCACAATGTAACGGCCCACATAAAATGACAACGGCGTTTTTGTAGACCTCAAATGTGGAACTGATGACGCACCCCATACAGTCCGGACCTTGTGTACCTTGCAACTTATTTGTGTTCCCAAAAAAACATAATCTCCAAGGAATACGGTTCACGATCCCAGAAGCGGCGGTGATAGCGTTCCGAGAAGCCACTGAGGAGTCTAGACCAACTATTTTTCCCAGTGGTTTCAAAGAATGAAAAGTGTATAAACTGTCAGGCAATTCTTTGAAAAACATTAAATACAATATAAACATTATACGTGTTTTACTTTATCAGAATCCAGAAACTTTCAGTATGGCCCAAGGATACGCGACGCCCCCGCTTCTGCCGTCTTTACAAATCACGCCAGACGAGCGTCGCGATGACCACGAGGCGCTCACTACGAGTAGGCGAGGGTAGTCCGTAGTGGGACAAAACAAAAGAGAGTTGACTCGCGTGCCGAGGGTTCCGTACCTTATCTCAAATACATTGACTAGAAAAGGAGCTTTAACAGACCAATTTTATTTTTTATAAAATAAGCAAATTGCATATGTGCTTACAGTACCTCGCCATTTGAACACTGACAAACAGTTCAATATTTTAATATATTTTTTAAATCGTATTTTCTTTCTAGTGTTTTTCGTTGGAGTATTTCATTATATACGTAAATAATAATTATATTTATAAGAAATAATCTTGCAGCATAAAATAATAAAATCCTCAATTTTTCGTTAGAATTACATCACCTGTCTTCGCGGGAAGAGCGGTTGTTCACGCCAGTGAAGTTCGTGTGAGAATTAGCGTAATTTTCCTTTCTCCTAATCAAAGAAAATCCCTCTTAAAAATTGTTCCGCTCCAAACCTTGGCGGTATTTTAAATTGCCCACGCGAGCGCCGATCGCGCCACTAAACGGCGGGTACTAAAAGTGACGTTTGATACGAGGTGGCCGGTCGAATCCGCTCCGAACAGATATATTATGGCTGATTTCGATATCGCCGCCGCACCGCATTGAATCGGCTCCGCATCACACGCATTTACGTGTTGATTAAACCACATCCGCGATTCGTGTGAACTCTTAATGAAAGTGGAGACGGCTTCCACCGGTGGCAGCAGCAGAATTGGCCAGACACTGCAGCGCAGACATAACAGCAAAAGCCAGTAAGTACCGACATCCTTCTTTCCCTCACTACATATCCGCTCCTGAGTACCTACCTAGGTACATCAGGTAGTCCTTAAAGCTCGCAGCTCACACGAATCTTTAGATGCCTAGAGTGCTCTCCTGGTCACTCCGACCAGGAAACGGACACATTGAAACCAACAGTGGTTAGAACTATCACCATTATTTGATCAAACTTATGCATTTTCATACATCATTTTCTGCCTAATATAACACCGAATCTGAATGATATACTGAAAATTAGGCAAACTTCTTTTCTAAAAATAAATATTAGTGTCGTTATAAGCATGCAATTCCCGCATTAGTACAAGTTACAAGTATGTAATTTTCCATCATTTTTTCGACTTCGAATTCGCGTCTTTGGCTGTAGAAAAATTAAAAGTATGTAATTTAAGGGACAAGATTAAACAAGCCAGTTTTCTCTCTCAGAAACATACCAAAAACCAATAAAGCGCGTTTTGTGAAAAAAAAAATAAAGAAAAGTTATTGTATAATAGATAAAGGCGAGAAATCTGATTTAAAAGTGAAATTTTGTGGTTAAAAGTATGTTATCGTGGATGTGGTTAAAATATCTAATTTTTCATTACAATTGAAACCATATTATTATTAACATTATAATAGTATCACCAAATGAATTAGTGCAGTTTATCATGTAATATTGTATGTATATGAGACGATAGCAAATAACAGGAAAAGTAACGATATACATCGTCAACTTTGGCCCGTCCCGTGATTGGTAATCCCTGACTTATCCAAAATGGCTTAAAACCTATGCAAAAAGTTTCTCTCGTCACTACGATTGCAAAAATACCCATATACGCTATGCTTGCTCTACTTATTAGACAGATCCTCTTCCAGGCCAAGTAAATAAGGATACACCTGAGGCAGCACTTAAATGTCTTAAAACCTGTTCCTACAAGTTTCCCTCGTCACCACGACTCCAAAAAATAACCATATACTCTAAGCTTGCTCTACCTATTGGTCAGATCCTCCTCCAGGCCAAGAAAACATGCAGCAACACCTAAATGGCTTAAAACTTATTCCAGCTAGTTTCTCTAGTTCAGGCCAAGTAAATTGGGCTACACCTGCAGCAGCACCCAAATGGCTTAAAACCTGTTCCAACAAGTTTCTCTCGTCATGATGATTCCAAAAATACCCATATATGCTATGCATGCTCTACCTATTGGTCAGATCCTCCTCCAGTCCAAGTAAACCAGGATGCACCTGCAGCTGAACCTGATCGATCACCTGGTGGTGCTTACTGCTTAGGGTCTCCCAGAGAGGCTTCATACCAAATTTTGTAAAGATCGGACATACGGACAAACAAACGCACAGCATGCATCAGACTGTATGGCCAGTCCTCCGTAATACTATGGACGGGCTAAAAACTGATTCTTGTGCAGACACAGTTATGAATGAAAGTCGCCTAATTAGGCCTGAGCCTGTTCTAAGCCAGATTTTATTAATTATATTCTGCTTTAAAGATGTTACTATTTAGAATTAAAGAAGAATATATTTCAAAATAAAATAACTTATATAGATAAATTAACTTAAATTAATAGAATAATTTGTTAGAAGACATTTCACAGAAAATAAGTACATTCTTTACAATAATTAAAAATGTCGATACAAAAAAATATTTAAGAACACTGACATTTTACAGCGAATACATTAGGTACAGTAGATACTTCGAATTGTGAATGAAAATACCAAAAAAATGTGACACGACAAACCTTCCCCCACTCACACCACAATATGATAAAGTAAATAAAAACAAAAAAATGAGATTATTTAATATAGGCGCTAATTAGTACATGGAGGTCCATGTACTAGTCCATATACTAGGGAGGTCCATTTACTAGGTACAGGAACAGGTGTCCGTGTTAACATTTATGACGTATGTGCGTTGTATGGTGGATCATTCGCGCGCATGCACTCTCGTACATTTTTCATTTATTCTTTTTTGGTGTTTCAATGAAATTGGGCCAGATTTAGTACATAATTGGATGCGGAACAAGTGCTCAAAATCGGGACTTTCCCGATAGAATCAGGATGGGTCAGAACAAATCCGGATCGAATGCAAAACGTCTATAAAAAAAAACCTCACGGCAACCTCCCACCAGCTAAGTCTTCCACCGGCTAAGTCAAGATAGATATACTGTTTGTATTCGCGAGTTTATTATCATGGGGACTTAATTTTCGTCATTTTGACGTTATATGTATGGAAAAAAAGGCGGATTTAGACATCTCTTCATGGCGTGACGTCAACATGAAGCAGCTCAGGAGCGTTATAAATATCCGTCTTGAAACTAGAAAAATACTAAATTTTTCTTTCTATTAGCAATTAAACTTTCTTAACTACATTTCAGAATGTTTCACACATTCGGGAACGTATGTACTTTCAACGGATTTTTATAAATTATATATTTTTTTTACATGGCCACAGACCAATCGCCGTTCAAGATTCGAAAAACGTCATCAAAAATTAATTTCACATCGTAAAAATATTTTGAAATAACGTCTGCGTCGGAATCATGGCGCGTTCGTCCCACGCAGAACGATCATTAAAACACCTGGATTAGCACATACCCAATTTAATGACCTAGGGCGACTTGAAACAACGTTTAGAAAAGATAACCGCGTTCAACAATGTTTAACTGCGTTTAACAATCAAAATTCATTACATCAAGATACGATTAAGTTAATCCCAATTAGTGTTCTTACGCGGGCCATTTCGTTCAATTTAATTGGTAAAATATAAAAAATATTCTGTGGCGAAACTGTTTCTTCAACTGAAAATATACGTTTCTGATTACTTACATTTTTTGTTATAAAATAGAACATATTTCTAAGACAACTTTATTTTTTTATTCGATCTTCTTTTCAAAACCATTTTGGGGAACAGACCTATAGTCTAGGCGCGGATGTATTTTTTTATTTTTGAGTAAGTAAGTACAAACGGAGTTGTCATGGAATTCACCGACCAAGGTCGGGCCCATCATAATACTATTGTTACACTTCTAGGGAAAAATATTAATATTTCATATATCACTGTTTATATAATTCGGAGACTCGTAGTTTAGTCGTAATGTTGAAATAAAAAAGGGTGATTTAATTTGTGGAAATGTAGGATGTGTTTTTAAAACTACAATTCGAATCTGCTCAATGTTTGGTTTCTTAAAAATGGATGAAGATTGTTAACATCCGCAGACGAGCTGTCTTTCAGTGAAGATATAATTTGGACAATTTCTTGTGCTGGGTTTCAAGAAGAAGCACTAGAAAACGTATATTGGAGGGGGGGGGGGGGGGGGGGGTTGTATATTATAGATTTTGAAAAAATCGCTATAAAATTGAGAATATATTTATATTTTTTTT
>JAOPUG010000037.1:4268193-4279142 GCA_027564375.1 Micropterix facetella | reverse complement strand
AAAAAATCATATAAAAAGTGCAAGTTTCATCCATATTCACTATTAAATATTACTTATTATTGCTGTTTTTTGTTATTTTGATATTTTTCGCATACACTATATACATTAAACTTGCAGTACCATCGATTTTTTTTCTCACATAAAATATTAGTACATATATTTTAAAAATAATATTTTCTACAGCACGTTTCTAGTAATTTTATCATACAAATGCGCCGAACGGTCTTCGTTCAGCGCATTTGTATGAGATGTTTTAATGAGATTTGTATGAGATTTCTTTACATACATCGTCGCTTTAACTAAATAAATACCTTCACGATTTTATTTCATTGTATGTGTAGGCATGTCGCGACTAACTAGCCTGTTATATCGTAACTTTTCAAGCAATTCTTTTACCTTTTTTACTATGCTCGGCCTCTGAGGTCGCGTGCCGCGATAAAGACGACGATTTCCATTAAAGGCACGCTTGATAGCCTTCAAAAATTGCATTATTCTTCGATGCTTTTATACAGAGTGTATCAGCAGTAGGTAAGCGGTTAACTCAACTCCAGGTATCTAGGGTCGGACATTGGCGCGCCTTTGAAGTCCGCTTCATTGACAGACAAAAGGCGTTTCCCGTGAGGATGACATTAAAGTAGCACTCTTACAGATAAATGTGGTTTGAACCGAATACGAACTTCGGCCGAACATTCGGTGAAAATTCATAAATCGGCCGATCTTTGGTTATTTTTATAGCGCTTTCTCGGAAGCGACAGGAGCGAGGATATTGAAAGCTCTAGCAGTGACGATGAAGGTGTCCAGACAGCACAGTCTTCCTCACAATCCAACAATGAATACATGCATATAACGTTCTGGAGCTGCTACGAAGAACTGGCAGCAGTAAAACTACACAATATAGAAGAAACCAGAAGTCCAATTGCATTAGAACTAGATAGATATCTGAATGATGTTTTGCTGCCTAAATGCCAATGTCCATATGGCTGGTGGGATAAGAATAAGGACATGTTCCCTGACATGAGTTTTTTGGCATTTATCGTCTCCAGTGGAAGCTAGGTATATTCTTAGTGACTTTTCTCAGAGGCAGGAAACCTATAAGAACAAAACGGAACAGACTCCTGCCTGATAACACTGAATCTTTGATGTTTTTGCATCATAACCTGCCCTCAGTAAATTTTAAATACCAGTAGGTATAAGATTTAATTTCCATTTAATACTTTAAGAAAATTAAAAAACACTTTTAGAGATACCTAATATTTCAATGTAGGTATAGAAGCGAAATTATGTCAGATTTGTCAAGAAAGATTTTTGATTTGATTTTATAAAAAGATTTGATTGTTAAATTAGTATTAAACAATTACAGAGAACTAAGAAGTAATAAATGACTATGATTATACACTTATTTTACTGGTTTAATTTCTAGTACTTTAGTCAAAATATCTCAGTTTTTCTTATATCGAACGTTCGGCATTTGAACCGAATTTCGACCGAATGCCGAAGTTCGGTTCAAATCGCCGAAATTCGGTTAAACAGAGTGTGAAACGAATTTCGTCCCATCGCTATAAATTATACATATAATAGACCCACAGTAGGTATGATGTAAACAAATATCTATAACGCTAAATTATGTTCTATGTGGCGTAGAATTGGACGAAACATGGACGAAATTTCGTAAAAATGCTAAAAAAAGGCATTTGCTGCTAGGATCATAATAATCGTCATAGTGATATAAAATGATTTGTCGTTAAATCTCAGAGTCAGAGTTGAAGAACACTATAAACAAATTGAAAACCTTTTGAAGTTTACTAGTTTTTTTTTACTAAAATCTGCAAAATGTTTCTCAATTTTGATGAAAGATTTCCAACTTCTGTAGAGAGTTCATCAACTATGGCCTATAAATTAACTCTGGGATGTTATTTAAAAATCTGAATTTGGACAGTTATTTTGGCTCGTTTTCATCGATATTTCTCTGCATATTTCTCATAATATATAAAAGATTATTAAATAAAACATCGCATAGCATGTGTAGTCAAAATATTTATAATTATACTTAGAGTTCGGAATTACGTGACCAGTTTTCTTCTTTTAAATGGTGTTTATTGCCATCAGCTTTCGAATCAGCTGCAGAAATCGCTTCCCTGTATCAAATACTGACATGGGCAAAGCCTTTAAATCACAGATAATGCCCTTTCTAAAGACCTTAAATGGGCAATTACCGTTAGATAAGTCTAAAAAGTAGGTCCCACGTCCCACCTTATTGCCGGTACAGTTATTTTCACGCCTTTGGCAAGACGAACGGCAATTAGGAACAATCTCCACCGCAAACGGAAATGCCAAAGCGTAATCTCACGCCTATGGGGCCACCTATCTATCTGTTTCTTAAAGTAGGCGACCACGTTCATTCGCTAGGTTTTGGTTTGGAGGCACTTTTAATAATGTTTTTCTCTGAATTGATAAGGATTACATTAAAATTAACGCAGTATAATTTCTTTCCTTAGTAAATCATCGATTCTTTTTAACTAATAATTTCCTTTGTAATCATCCGAAAACATTATAGGTAGGTTGGCCTGGGGGCATTCGTTACCACACGTCGTATTTAGGTTTGGGTCTGTTTTGTGTTAATCCTCCGCCACAAGCCGCTGACTTCCCAATATGGGAAAGTAGGGTTAACGACCTCTGAAACTTTTGAATATATCAGGGTCATATGAGAAGGCGGGAGGTCATCTGACGGGAGCGAAGGTGATGCGAGGGATGACATTTAATATTAGACCTATTTCACACCTACGAATGGCACCACTCAATCAAAATTAAATAATCATTTACAAGCACACAGGAGTGCTAATTATTTAAAATCATTTTCCGCCTCCCCCAAAAGACGGGGACATCAACCAGTTCAATATAATGTTATTTATTATCAAGTCTCGAAACATTCAGAGTTATTCATAACATTATCATTATTCAGTGCTATTATCCATTATTCATAGGTGTAAAATATAATTTACATTGAAATGAATTAATCGATTCACAGACCCATAAATTCTGTGGATCTAATGTAATTAGGAAGAACTAAAATGAAAATAGGGGCAGCGCCCTGGGCGGCACACATAGTAAACCCCAAAGGGCGGTTACATCGGGCTAATCTCTCAATCCTCAAACCATTTTTTTTAAACTCCACAACAATAAATCAGCATCTAAAAAAGAGCACGAACAACACAATCTCATTCGTAAAAGAGCTGATTTCGCCCAAATACGAGCCGAAAGATTGAACCAATCGATAATGCCGAACTCACCACGATAAAGCCGCCGCACAAAATCCACAGCTCCGGGGACGGTTTCCCGCTGCAGAATCCACTATCTCCGATTCATTAGTACGTCTAGAATATCCTCACCATTTGTTACAATAATATATCGGTACACAAATATTTTATCCCCACGAATATCACTGAAAAACATCCCCGCACGCATCCCCCATCAACAAAACACTTGTATCACTGCACTTTATAAGTGTGTATGCCGTATTTCATTCAGAATACAGATTTATTTGAGAATAGAATGAATAACATCTTCCGAAAATGCCGAGCGGCGGGGCAGCGACCGCCCACCGACGTTCGTAAACCAGCACTAAAAAAATGGCGGCGGCAGCAGTCGTCCCGCTCGCTCGGAAAGAACAGAGGAACGATGGGAATGTGTTCTATACGATATAAAAACATCGTAGCCTGTGTACTACGCCGAACGCGGTTTGTAGAATTAGATAGCTACTTGATATTGAGGAAACGCTGTACACAGCCAGATTATCCTAACGTTTGATCCAAAATAACTGTAGACTTGATAATTACTTACCAAATTTAAAGTGTTGTATTCCCCACGGCCACCGCTATATGTATCTCCCCATTAAAAAAATACATTTCAATAGATAGTATTATGAAATCGAAGACTGTCGCCGGTTATTTGACATTATAAATAACGTCGCCGAAACGTCGGGTGTTATAAACTTGATGCGGTAAATTCATTTCATCTTATTTATATAGTATCGTTTGTATATTCAAAGTATAATTCAAAAGTATTATATAATGTAATACTTTGAATTGTGTTATTATAACCTAGCTTAGAGAATTGACAAGTACTTAGGTAAAACGCCATTACATATTATTATTAAACTATATTTGACATAGGCAGTTACAACTCAATTATTATACGAAGTAACATTGCAGAATTAGTAACATCGATTACAATAACATATTTGGGTGGGTCTTAGCTTAAATGGATGATCTTTTTCTAGAGTTTTGACCTGCAAAATTATCGGTTACTTCTTTAAAGTCCAATTCGCTAATAATTCGCATTCAATGTTCATCAAAGACAAACCATTCAATTTGTCTTTGAACAAACTTATAATTTTGTCTTTGATGTGAGAAAGGCTTTCATACTAAAAACGCATCAGGGTTAACGACGTGACACTTTGTTGTCTGCAAAATTAAATATTGACGTAATATAGTGGTCCAAGGGTTATGGTGCGAAATGGCGTGTATATTCTAAAATAGGCTATCGTCCGTTATCAAGCGTATTCAACCTAAGTGTTTATGTGAATACGTCAACGAGTAGGGAGGCTCATTTTTATGTATTATATTAAATTACGCCATTTTAACTCCGGTTCTTCTGCATTGACATCGTCATGATAAAAAACGACAAATTCTTCGCCATTTTTTAACCGATCTGAGATAATAACTTTTAAACTCTAGGGATCATTTTCCAACGCCCCGAAAAAATATTTTTACAAACGCCTAAAATGGTTATTGCAAGCCATTTGAAACTAACCAATGTTAACATTTTTAGTTCTTTGTCTCCTCTAGAGCATTTCTTAGCCCCTAGTCCTTAGCCCCCTCTAGCGCAGGCCCCTTTAAGCGCGGGGCCCCGGGGCCGGGGCCCATCGGGTATTTCCGAGTTATTGTTTGGTATAGCTATTACCTGTTACTAGAATGAATAAGATTTTATGTTAATTTTAGTGCCAAATATGTTTCTGTATTATCTGTACTAATACCAAAAACAGTTTTCTAAAATACTCTGGTTGAGGTAAACGATAGCGGCATAGACTGATTAGACCGACAGATAGTTAACGTAGTATCACTAAAAAAAGTCTATTTGTGTACGGAATCCTGAAAAATAATTATATAAATCTTTTATGTCTAAAAAATACAACATAAATAGAAAATTAAAAAAAAGCAAAATTTGGCTATACCTTGACGTTTTCCGAAATAGAATGATAACGAAAGCTGCTGAAAAAATGTCTACAGCCGTGAATCGAACCTATCTTGGCTTATTTAATTTTGATTAATTTGAGTTTGGTTAATATCCTTAACGGGGTCCGATATAGAATGAAAGCGAAAACCACTGAAAATTTTTCTAAACCCGTGAAACCTATGTTGGCTTATTTAATTTTGATTAATGTAAGATTGGTTAATAAATAGGTTAAATAAAAATCTGCACAGGGTCCTGGCCGCCGCATTGTTTTAACCGTCGATTTGTGACCAATGTTTCGGCCGCGAAATACCGTTTCAGGTAGGTCCCTGGTAACGGTAGGTCCTTTACAAAATATTGTAATAAAGAAATGCATATCGTACGATACAATTCTCGAAAATCTGTTGACAATCCGTAAGCAGTGTTACCGCTCAGCATAAAGAAATGTGGTACTTCAAAAGGCAACACTTTGAATATTTGACGCATGACTTGACCGGAAAAGGTATGGAGATTACCACAAGATAACCTCAAAGCTTGAAATCTCAGTATTGCGTGTTCGTGATGTTACTGCTTTTACGATGTTAGAGAGCGTGAAACATATAATTTTAGTATTGTCCGGCAAGGGAGGAGTGGGTAAATCAACTGTGAGCACACAATTAGCCCTGACATTGGTGAATTCCGGCTATAAAGTGGGTTTGTTTTTGTTTTGAAATTCGGTCGTTAAAAACATTTTTTATGTTGTGTATCTTTTAATTTCAGGTGGGTTTACTCGACGTGGATCTTTGCGGACCTAGCGTGCCTTACATACTAAATTTAGAAGGACACGACGTGCACCAGTGCCCAGAAGGATGGGTGCCAGTTTACAAAGACAAAGATCAAAAGTTAGCGGTTATGTCGATTGGATTTTTGCTGAAAAATCGCAATGATTCAGTCGTGTGGAGAGGGCCTAAGAAAACGGCGATGATAAAGCAGTTTTTGGAAGATGTTTATTGGCAGGAATTAGATTATCTAATTATTGATACACCTCCTGGTAAGTAAAAAGTGCGAGTTTCACTTGCGGGCTGAGTGTTTTGTACCATGTTAAGTTTAACCTTACGTTCTTAAAAACTGTGATAGTCACAGGTATCCATTTCCCCTGTAATCTTTATTCACCGTTGTATTTATAAAAAAAACGAAATTTTTAGTTAACACGCTTTGGAGAAGGACCTTTTTTTGAGATCCATAATCTGAAATCAGCAAAATGGGTTAGAATGCGTCTTGCTCAAATAACTTTTTGTCTTGAGGGTTTGTGAAAGACCTGTCTATGATATGTCAACGATTTAACAAAGCAACCCACCGAACTATATGCGAGTTGCGAGCGATAAAAATTATATCCCATTATCAAACTGATACTGTTTATTGTGATTATGTTATGATATGTAAATGAATTAATGATGCCACCCCAGCTAGGAGTGCTCCTGAGACGGTAGTCCGAATACACCAGGGAGCACCTGTTTAGGTTTGAAGAACGTCTGTTTTAAAGGATGGGAGGTTAGGTTGAATCGACCAGTATTGAAGCAACTTAGAACCAATATAGAAAAGTAGGAGGGTAAGGATCTAGAATTGGGAGGGCAGTAAATAGTGTTCTTGTCTTTCTCGCTTCTTTTGGTCAAAAAATAGCTCCAGACATTATAAACAAGATAAAAATGGATTTTACCATGTGAAATTTGTAGCACCCGAGTGCTGTCAGTTCGAGCTCATAAAAAAGCACTAGCATGAGAAATCTTCCAAGCTACTAAAACTTACAGATTATTGCAAGTTGAATAAGCGTCTTACATCGAACGGAGACCGATCTGTGCTGATTTTGCCCTGAAGAAGCGGAGACATCACTCCACTGTGGGTGTAGACTGCTAATGTAATCAAGTAACCGACACCCGGAAAGAAAAGTTTAGGACCCAAGTTAGATTGAAGAAACCGATCCCTCAAAGATACTGGAGTTAGAAGACTGGAGAATGAATTCTGAGCAAATGGAGGCGCAAAAGATCTGCAAAGGTGGCAGTATACCTGGTGTAAGCGGAATTCCACCTCAGACTTAACCTGCTGAGAACAATCTATCTACGCTGACATCTCTTAGGGGTGGATCTTTCGCGCATGCCTTTGGGGCGGTAACGTTTCCGCAACTTCATCGGTGTTGGTGTACTTATGATGTTTTACGGCTTATTGACTTATTGAAACGTCTATTTTAGAGAAATTGTATTTTATACAATACTGAGCATGTGCAATCTTTTGAGCGAGTGCTTTGGTGTAGCATAGCTTAGCACCGCACTACCTGTCTCGCAGCCTCACTCTAACGCTCGGAAGCGGTGCACATGCCACCGCTCTAATCTTACCGCCACCCGGAACGGCTTCACTGTTCACCTTCATGCGGTGGAAGTCTGCGCTTCTGGCCTCCCAGCCAAATCTCTGCTTCACCTCTTTAAGGATATTGTTCTCTCTAGGAAAATAATTAGCTTCTTCCTAGAAAAAACACCTAAAATCACAATTTACGTATCTCAAAGTCTATGGCTTTGAAGGGAAAATGGTGGACGCTCGCATGTGACAAGATAGCTGTCCTAAACCTACCGAAACCGGTCGTTAGTCCGGAGTCCACTGCTCACTCCCCAGAAGTGTAACAATATTATTATGATGGGCCCGACTTTGCTCGGCGAATTGCATGGCAGCTCCGTTTGTATTTACTTATTTTCTTAAATTTGCCTAACAGTTATTAAATTTACACTCTACTTCTAGATATATTGCTTATGGTTGGTGTCCTCTTAAATTTAATCAACGCTTACGCTATAACTTATTTTGAACACAAGGTGCTATCTATCTTAGTTTATCGCAGCTAACGATTGTCAGTTTTTAAGAACAACATACCCATACGAAATAGAATCTCTGAGCGCCCGAGTACTGACACCATTATTTCAGTCTTCTGGATTCTGGTTCAAATACATGAATTCCGATATGGCGCGCCCATTAATTGCGTGCGCTCAAAATGGAGGCGGGAATGGGTCTGGCTAAATCTCACGAGATATTATTTAAGGGGGGGGGGGGATTAAATGAAAATCTCACATCAACCTTTTACATTATTATAATAGATTAAACATTTTGTATTACAAAATCAATTCCAGGCATACACAATATGAAATAACCTAGATTTTAAACCCATGTTAGATGACGGACCCGCATTGCTTTTATACTTAAATGCACAACTGAGAAATTATATTTTTAGTTTATTCTTTTATTTTATAAAAAAGGGATAGATATAGTATTATGAACAAAAAAAAATCATTTAATTTATTCACACAAATATATTTTACTACAATTATTAGGTATTTAGTGGTACGATCAAAATACATGAACATATTAAATAAACTTACTTAATTAAAAAATATAAAGTAAATTTCACGTCAGATGGAGGGGGTCCAATTTTAAAAAAAAAACACCTCATGTAATTAATGGACGCGTCCATACCTGCTCGCTATGCAGAATGTCCAGAGTGGCAACTTTGCAGGACACTTGGACTCCAACGCATCTAATCTATTTCAATCTAGTAACTGTTTAGAACAAAGCATTTTAGTTTATCTTTCGAGAGAACCAAGGAGGATTCGCATGGAGGACAGCAGGCTTAACTGTAGTACTACGTCTTCAATAAACTTGATTTTTCCAGGGACTTCTGATGAGCACATAACCGTTATGGAAAACCTCAAGAATATTAAATGTGATGGCGCGATATTAGTAACATCTCCGCAATTATTAGCCATAGAAGATGTCAGAAAAGAGGTCACATTTTGCAGAAAGACTGGAATAAACATTATAGGAATTGTTGAAAATATGAGTGGGTGAGTCTTTTATTGTTTTTTGTACCTTCTATCTGTAGTTGACGCTAGTGATTTATTTATTTATTTAAAATATTATTCAGAAGCTTTACAGACAAATCCATTTCGCCCTTGAATATTAAATCTAGAGTAAACAAGTATATAATAACTGACTTACGTAAGTATGCTACTGCTGACATTAAAAAAATATAAAAATAAATAACTTAGCAAACAGGGAGTTGCCTATTTAGCTGCCAAAAGGATATGCAAAACATGTCTATCTCAGTGGGTAGGAAATTAAGAAGGGCTATAACCCTCCCTATTGGCAGGTCTACAATCATATTTGTATGACCAAGCGTATTCAAAGAAAATTTTCAAGATAAATAACAAAAAACAATATCTGTCGGTATTTATTTCCCTCCAATTTTGTTCTAGGTAGGATACGATGCTCTCCTGAAATGTGTTGATATATTTCCCTTGTTACATTTGCATATAAATTAATTCAGGAAACTATTTATTTATCAGAGATACAATATAAGTTTGAATTGTACGCACCGGTAAATTACAGAAATGAGAAATTACATGAGAAGATCGCATCTATTGTTTAATGTACCCTACCATCAATAATATGGTAGAGTACATTTAACAATAGATGTGATCTTCTCATTATGTAATTTGCCAGTGCGTCAATTCCAACTTACATAATATCTCTAATAAATAAATAGTTCCTTGAATTAATTTATATGCTAATGTAATTAGGGAAATATATCAACACGTTTCAAGAGAGCATCGTATCCTACCATTCCTAGAACAAAATTGAATGGAAATAAATACAGAAAAATATCGTATTTTCTGTAATAAATATATCTTAAAAATTTTATTTGAATGCGCTTAGTCATTTGAATGTATTTGTTATCTCTTATACGCTAGTTCACCGAGTTATATTCAAGTATACTACAAACTAAACAATTATAAAGACATGTATATTACTAAACTGTTTGCACATGCGAATAATAAAACCAACAATTTTGGCAGCGCGATTGCAAATATTTATAATGTGTGCGCGGAAATTCAATTTGTGATGTGTCGGTCATTCAAATTTAGAGATTCGGTCAGTAGTTAGAAACTTGAAAAACGATTCGGTCATTTAAATTCGGTTAATTAGTTCAGTCTGACTAAAAGAAATCCACTTTAAATCTATCATTATATGGATAATAGTCATTCCAATGCTCAAAGATGTTCAAATCTACTATATGCCATACACCAGTATAGCTGTAATAGCTGGTGTACAGCAGCAATGCTTTCCTGCGTTACAGCTGTTTTTGTTCGACGTATGGATGGTACGGTCACAGTATACAGACGGTAGCTTCTCTTAGAAAATTGAAACCGAAGCGAGCGACGTCATGAGTTGTAAGGGCTACCACAATTGATAATACGATTATTAGACAATTGTACCATATATGTCATCCGTGCCTTTGATAGAAATAAGTAGAATAAGGAGTCTCAAGAGTTCATCATATGACCGCTACACCCCCAGAAAAAATTAAAAAACAGTGCAGCACATTCACTTTCGACATCCCCGAGCTTCGTAACATTAAACACAGGCATTTGTCGTTACATACCCCTCTGCTCACTTCCCTCGCATTCTATCCCTGCCGTGCCTTGCCACCCGAGAGTGCGATTACTGTTCTCTCAGTATAATGTGGTACGGTGCTAAGGGAGTCACATCCACATCGGAATTATGATATATGTAGTATGTTCTTTTGCCTGTTAACTGCGGTAGCACATTTGAAAACCAGTGTTGTTATACTACGAGGGCGGTTTGATAAGTCAGTGACTTTTTGAATAAAACAAATTTTTTTCGGCAAATAAACATTTTATTTT
>JAOPUG010000037.1:4254224-4264305 GCA_027564375.1 Micropterix facetella | reverse complement strand
TTTTCCTTTGAACGCTCCTAAAAATTGCATCCATGCACATACGGACTATATGCCAATCCAATTTTTTTTTAATTTCCTTTTATTCTTGCAATCTGCCTCAAGCGAGTGGACCTTTAGCTAGAATTTATGAATTTACTCTGTCATGAATGGTATATGCCCAGTGGCCAATCCATGAATCCAAAATAAAACCAAATTTATCGACAAAAAAACCTAGAATGTGATAAAGAAAATGCATCATCTTGTTCTCCAGGCGCGACAACAACGTCAGCCGCCGCCCCCAGGAACAATAATATGATAAATTTGTAGTTACATGTATCTGATAGGAATATTCCTCAATTCCAGAACACAATGCTTTACGTATTCTCCGGATGGACCCAAACGCTGTCCCAGTCGGATAGGGCAGGTGTACGCACTGCTATCCAGTGTCACGATTCTCGGTTATTAAGAGCAGTTGAGAGTATGTGGTAGTTAGAGGATACAATCTCAGGATTCTGGGATCCCAAACATTTTCATGTTCTCGAAATCCCGGGATTAAAAATAGCCTGTCGACTACAAGTGCTAAAGATGCAGATAAAAAAGTAGAAACAACTAAAGAATTGACATTACAAGAAAAACTGCAAATACAAATAGACAGAAGCGTGAGACAAGTTCAATCAAAGCCATCAAAGGAAAATATATTACTAAAACTATTAGAAAAGAGATAAACTTTTTTGAATCCGGTAGCGGCGTCCTTATCTGGATAAAATTTATAAATGCTTAAGGACGATTCCTCCTACTAGTATAGAGCCTGAAAGGGCGTTCTCAGCTGCTTCGTACACTGGAGGGAAGCAAAGAGGTCGATTGAGCTATGGAAGTATGGCTAATTTTATACTGCTCCGAATGTACTTTCAAAAGTGTAGAAAATAACCTCTGAATTGACCCGATTTTAATTTTTTGACAGTAATATAGTTTTTATTTTGTTGATTAGTAACAAAAGTTTTTATTTTGTTGACGAGTAACAAAGTTTTTGTTTTGTTGATTCGCAAAAAAAGTTTCAAATATTAATATTTGATTCTTGTTTTCTTTACTAATTAAAATTTTATGTTTATTTTCTATCAATACAGACTAATTTGTCCATTACTTGCCAAAAAGAGAGTTATATTACTTATCAATTTTGAGTGGTTTTAACGACCGAAAACAAGACTCAACTGCCTATGGCAATCCCGGGACTAGTCCCGGGATCCCGGGATCAATAAAAGGGCCCGGGATTGTATCCGCTAGTGGTAGTACCTAATTTGAATCAACGATGAAAGAAGCGCTTGGATGGAGGTGAACTAAAGTATCAAAAGTAGAAGGTTATGTATTCGCGTAGATGCGATTTAGGCACCAGTCCACCTAGTCCTAGCACTAAGTAGGAACCGGTCATGCAGCTTGACGCAGTGCAGCAACACCGACTATCACTGCATGCCAGTGTATTCCTGAGCCGTTTCCTAGAGACGTGGAAACTGCTCTGGTGATGTTTGTTTGTTTCTACTATTTATTGTGAAATTTCACAATGGGTGGGTTTATTATCATACGACAATCTCTTACAACCAACCCTACTATGAAGTGTTTATATGTATGTGTGCGCGTAACACGCGTGTAAGTGTGGTTCTTGCTATTGCATTCGATCGACAGACTTGAAATACAATCCAGTTAATTTTATCCCAACGTAAAATGGTGACCCAGCCGGGAATCGAACCCGGAACCTTACAATGTAAGATCAGGCGACCTAACCACTATGCCACTATGTGCTCAGGCGTGCAATCGTCCTTAAATTTACGAATTTATTATAGTATCTATCTAGTTAGCTTATTTTTATAAGGGGATTTATCGAGGAATCTGGCTGATTAGAGACGCTACTATACCCACTGAAGAAGAAGAAGCAGGTGGACAGCGGCGCTCATCTAAGTTTTTAACTTTGATTATTAGAGGTCTTTTTATATCATTGTAAATAGTGTCATGTAGTTGGTTTTAAATTATTTAAGATGTTGTGTATACATCACGATAACACTCGGAAAATATGTAATAGTAGGTTAGGATTCATAAATGAATGGGCCCACCGATGTGTTTCACCAACTAATGCCACCAACTAATGCCAAATGCACTACGAGTAGCCGACACTCTCGCAAGCCTTGGGAGAACTCCTGAGATCAGAGCCGCCGACTAGCTTCAGACGCAGGGTCGCAGGGTAACTCTGTTGTCATCTCAGCAGTCAGATATTGGGATAGTCCGGTACGGACTGTCGGTTTTTCAAGAAGGAAATCTATGTACGATATCCACCTATTCAATGATTATATCGATTTCGTATTTACGCAGGAATTCGCACACGTACGAAAATATGCTATTTAAATTTATGAACCGCGGCCATCTGGCGGATTTATTTATTAAAATCGTGTGATGGCGAGAATTGCGATAGCAGCGCTCCTAGCGGAATAATTGTCAAGGGTCGATGAAAGTCATAACAAATAGTCCCCTCGAAATCCTCTTCCTTCCAGTAGCCGGGCGGCGCAATACGGGCTGTTATGACGTTTACCTTACGGAATATACCGGTTGGTGGCGGAATATCGCTCTGTACACCATCGGGCGCCGACGTATGAACTGGTGAGATTATGGATTTAGTATAAAAAAAGTTTAATATTGTATAAGTAATATATGTCAGATCTCTTTAACCTAAGTGAGGTGTTTTTTTTTATTGACTCCCCCACCCCTCCCTCAGGTAGAGATATGGTGGCACCCCCCCTGTCTCGTGAAATTTACCCTATATTTTTTAATTACCTAAATTTATTCGATATGTTAATGTATTTTGATTCATACCACTAAATACCTAATAATTGTAGTAGAATATATTTGTGTGAATATATTTAATGATTTTTTTGTTTTTGTTTTTAGTAGCACTATTCATATCCCTTTTTTATAAATTAAAAGAATTACCTGAAAATAAAATTTCTCAGTTGTATGTGCAAAGCGGGTCCCTCGTGGTTGATGGGTTTGAAATCTAGTTAATTTAATATTGTCTATGCCCGGGATTGATTGTGTAATACAAACTTGGACCGAGAATACAAAACATTTATTATAATCTATAATAAACATTATTATAATCTGTTGTAATAATGTTTATTCTCTGAATAAAAATGTTGCCATGACATTTTCATTGACGCTCACCTTTAAACGAGGTTTTGCCCCCCCCCTCCCCCCCCCCAACCCCATTTTGAGCTAATGTAATTAATGTACGCCACCTAATCTAGTTTATTTAATACTACTCGAGCAACCACCCCTCCTGCCCAGTCGAGATATTAGTTTTAGCATTGGTTACTATTAGCAGTGTTATATAATCTTTGCTATTAGTCAAAAATTTTACGTAACTATAAAAGTGAGAGGTTTCTTCAGTGGAAAGATAAAGAAACTGAGGACAATGAACAATAAAGTTTTGTTTGTATACGATCATTAGTACTCACCTACCGTATATATCTATCCACTAATACAATCAATCGAACGTGTTTATCACAGCGTAAACGGCATTATGCATTTCTGTAGTTTTCAATTTATGTTCCCGCGGTTCCAATAATTAGTTTTATCGTCAAATCGTAAAGTGATCGTAAGAAAAGTACTCCCTATTGTTTCTATCGTCTATGTTCGTCGTCAGCTGTCAAAACATTGGGCGATTTCACCTCATTTCTTGATAAACTCGTAGTTATATTATAAAGCGGTGTAGTTTTCTCGGCTATTAGAGTTAAATATATGCAGTAGTGATAAGATGAGTGAGTCCACCGAAGAAAGTCTGGCCCCGGACGTGTCTCTTGCCGTAGGGGAATTATCCCTAAACGATGTTCCATCTGCTGCGAAAGAAGATGATACAGTGCCTGCGCAGGTCAGTAAAGGAGAGAAGGCAAAAAGTAAGTTTTTTTAAAAAAGTAATTACTAATTAATTTGCTGCTCGTACTCAGTGTATCTATTTTGGGATCAAAATGTTAATTAATCGTACCATGCGATTGTTGTCTCTAGCTGCCAGCTGATTCGGCAGATGTTTGCGTCAATTGTTAACGATATTATCGATAGTTTTAAAAATATTCACTGCAAAATCTTCATTGATATGATGTGTTGTTCTTGAGATTATTCTTGAATGGGTTTTTAATTCTCTGAGGAAGCGGATGAAGATGTTCACTGGACAATAATGCTCTAAGCGAGCGTAATGATTATGTTCGTTTGACAATTCAATCGTTTTATATTCTTTATAGTAGCATTACCGTCGATTATCAATTTTTATATGAACCTCCCTATTCTGCACTGCTTTTAGGTCCGTGGGTTTGTTTTGTCAGTCGCGCTTTTTTTTTGCTTTTCCGGTTTTCCTACAGCGGTACAAGTGCGCGAATCTCGTAATAATTGAAAAGCCGTGTTAGCCGCGAATCTTGTAATATTTGAAAATACGTTATTATAGATAATTGCGTCGCGTCGCGCTAGAGGTCAATCAAATGTGAAAACCCGCATCGTCTACCCTATCGTGATGTTTCTGCGGTTTAGTAATTTATTGATTTTCTTCTGTTTTCTATCTCCGTCTTTTTCCATCAAATGGTTGCACAGGTCCAACACTCAAAAATGTCTGAAAGAAGAACTGGAAGCGCGCATTTTGATAACCGGCGAGTACGAAGTCGCTGAAATCATGGGACAGAAATTAGACTACATAATACGCGACTCAAAAGGGCACGTTTTGTCAAGGAAAGAGGATATTTCGAAAGGGAAATTTTCGTTCGTGACAGAAGTGCACGATGCGTACGAAATATGTTTTATATCGCGTTCGTCCGTCGACGGAATTCAGCAGGAGATCAATTTGAAGACAAGGAAAGGCGTGGAGGCCAAGAATTACGAGGGCGTGGCGGAGGTCGCCAAGCTGAAGCCGATGGAACTGCAGCTGAAGCGCCTGGAAGATCTGGCGAACTCTATCGTTCAAGATTTCGCTCTGATGAGAAAGCGAACAGAGCAGATGACCAATACGAACGAATCCACGCACTCAAGAGTCACCGCTTTCGCCATATTTTCCTTGCTGACACTGTGCTGTCTGGAGTTGTGGGAGCTGATGTATTATCGACGTTATTTCAAATCGAAGAAGCTCATTCAATAAGTGCTATGTATCCAGATGAAGAGTAATGTGAGTTCTTGCTTTTACTTATGTGTACAAAGTTAAGTCACCCTAGAAGATAATCGAAAATGTCTATTTTTTATGCAGAACATATTACAAACTTTACTTGTAAAAAAATATGAAATACAGCATAAAATGAGCTTGCATGTATTAAGGTTTTTTATGCATTAGGTCGTTATCTATGACGATGCCCTTCAATAAAGAAAATTTAAAACCAAATATTTTATATGAAAAATAAGTTTTTATCCCATATTTACACATTCATAGGCCGTATAAGGTGTGCCTGAATTTTGAGACAACATTTCTGAAGAAATTACTTACTTTTTTTTAATTCAGCTCGACTCTGAATTAGATGTAACTTCGTTCTGCGAAATGTGGCAATGTTGTACATTCCCTCTCCTAACGGTATCAGGTACAGCCAACTGCCGTGCATTCATTGTATGCACGGCAGTTGGCCGCTGTAAATTGAGGAACATTCGAGTTAAACTGTGAAATTTATATTATAAATGGTGTATTACACCGAAGAAAATGGTAATATAGAAGCGGGAAGGAAGTTTGATGTTGATGAAATGAACGAGCAGCTTTGTATTTTAGTTAAAGGTGCACTTAAAAAAAAAGTCACAGAATTGGCAGGCATTTTGCGGGAAAAGAGCGCAATATCCAGAACTGTAAAATTATTTTATGGAGTATGTACGCAAAACATAAGTAGACGGATTTTTATTTCACTTTAAATGCTACAGTTTGAAGGTCGAAAAATTGCTGAAAGAATGGAAATCCCTGAAAGTCAATTTAAAGCAAGTTACGGTTGGAAAAGGCGGTTGATTCGCAGAAGAACGTCAACGGCTCAGCAGCTACCCGAAGTGTACCAGGAGAAACTGCTCGCGTTTCAGCGACGTGTCTTGAATTTAAGGAAGATGTATTACAGGAGCATAGGAAATGCTTACGAAATTCCTGTATTTTTTTATATGCCTGGGGAAACTACGGCCAACAAAGCAGGCGATAAAACAGTTTAAGTTCAAACTGCAGGGGTAGAAAATCAGCACTTTGTGCTGTAATGTTGTGCATCACTGCTGATAGGGACAAACTTTCACAATTTTTAAGCGAAAAACAATTCCAAAGGAAAAACTGCTCCCAGAGATGCAAGTAAGAGTGCAGGAAAAGAGGTGGATGAACGAAGATTTATACATAGACTGGTTAAAACCAGTGTAGTTTCGTCATCCACGTGTTCTGTTACGTCGTCCATCCATGTTGGTGATTACAGGTTGCGTGGTCACTTGACAGAGAAAGTGTAAAAGATGATGAGAAAACAGCGATTTGACATGGCTTTAATTTCTGGTGGAATGACGGGAATGCTGCAATGCAACCCCTAGATGTCTCCATCAACCAGCCTTTTAAGGTACATTTGCAGCATTTATACCTTCAATGGAGGTGTAATTCTAACAAAATGACACCGAGCGGACGGACTCAAGTAGTATTCATTATCAAATGTGTGAATGGATCCTGGATGCGTGGAAATTAATTACAGCAGAAATAATAGCCAAAAGCTTGAAAACCACATCAATTTCCAACGCAATGGAAAGGACCGAAGATGATGCGGGAGCACATCATCTGACAGTGGCTGTGTGTCAAGTGAAGATGAATAGGTACTTTAAGAGCTATTTTAATCACGTTTGAATGCAGTAAGTAGTAAGTTACGTAAGTACAAACTGAGCTGCCATGGAATTCACCAACCAGAGTCAGGCCAATCATAATACTATTTTTACACTTCTGGGAGGTGAGCGGTGGACTCTGGACTAACAACCGGCTGTGATAGGTTAAGGATAACTGTCTTGCCACATGTGAGAGTCCCTTTACCACCCTTTCACTCCCCCTTCGAAGCCATAGAATTTGAGATTTGGAAATTGCAGTTTTAGATATTTTTTTACGAAGGAGTTAATTATTTTCCTGGAGAGAACAAGATCCTTAAATAGGTGAAATAGAGATTTGGCTGGGAGGCTACGAGCGCCAACTTCCACCGCGTGAAGGTGAACAGTGAAGCTGTTCCGGGTGACGGCATTTGCGAGATCCAGTATTTGTTTAATTTGTATTCGTGGTCTTTTGGGATATTTGGGAAATGGAACGGTTAATTCTACAATAAGGGCCATCTTCCGAGATAGGTAGTAAAGAGTTATATCTGGACGGAGTGCTGTGCATCCGAGACTTTCAGGGAAATTATACTGTTTAGAGACCGAGTTGACCTCCAGAATCCAATTTGAAGCTTTCTCGATTATTGAGAAAGGTTTTGTAGTAAAATGTTTTTTGCCTTTAGAGCCATCCCGCACAAACTGTATTGGCGGCTTGGAGGGTACTGTGAGACCCTTGTAGGCACGAGCCACTGAGAGGCTAATTACATCGCGAATAACAGTAAGGACTTTGTCATGGTGATAAGTATACCATCCTTGATCTAAAGCCGCCTTTCAGCCATCCAAAATACGTCTTGCTTTTAAAGGGGTATTGCTACAAGGAGGACATTAATTATTATCTGTATAGCTCTAACGAGCGAGGTTACTGGGGTCTGGAAAGGTATGCTGAAAGGCATTTAAATAAAATTTCAGCACTTAGTGTCCAGTCATACAACATTATCTTCCAGTGTATTGGAGGGGGAATGCAAAAGTCCCCAACTGTTCAGTGATTCTGGCATTGAAGGCCAACAACATGATCCATACTATTTCTGTCATAATCTCCTCGCAGAAGGGACTTTTGTAGGTCCACATCGTTCATGGTTTCACTGTCATACCCCAGACCAGTGCCATTCTGGCAGATTCCAGCAAGAAACTTTTTGTGGGGCTACGCGGGCCTGTAGATAATTTGGTTCACTACGGTCACATGCTGCTCGCTTTGTTGTTGCCGGATCCTTAAAATTGGATAGAATCACAGTTTTGGTTATTCTGGAGTTGGCATAAAGCAGAGAGGGCAGTTTTAGAGCTAGTCCAAAGCGGTGATTGGACCTGAAGAGAGTCGACGGGTCGGCCATTTAAATGTTTTAATACTAGTAAAGTGTGATACTAATGTTTTATACTAGTAAAGTGTTTTAATTTATTTTATTCGTATTTAATTTAAAATTCGTATGTAATTTATTCATATTTACTGTATCGTATTTAATTTAAAAATTAAAGCTGAAGTAATATGAGCTTCAGCTGTGTAATAATGAATTTCTTCATCACGGTTTACAGTTCTTGACAGCACATATTTGAGTAAACTGTTGTGCTAGACCGCTAGAAGCTGCAATGGATGATAACACTGGCACGGGATTGGATAGTTGAAAATAATGCAAATTTTCAACTTCTCTTACATATGAAAATACAGACCAGACACCAAATCTATCCAAGTTAACTTTTATGTATTTACCAGTCGTATTACCCTTTCATACCTCTCTGAATATTCCTTGTACCTTTCTGCTTTCTGTAATAAATTTGATGTATTTTCATTGTTTCAGTTGATATCCTATTAAAAGCGACAGGCAATGCACCGATTATAAAGAAAAAGAAATGGCTGGTGGATCCAGATAAGCCAATCGGTTCAATCGTAGAATTTGTTAAAAAATATCTCAAATTAGACCCTGGCGAGAAGTTGGTAAGTTACCCCCTTTGTTTTGTTTGCTGATGAAGGTCTAGCCTTATAGGTACCTTGATTACCAGAATACTCCTTTTTTTTCAGTTTCTGTATGTAAATCAAACCTTTGCTCCATCGCCCGATCAGCTAGTGAAGAACCTCTACGAATGCTTCGGCACTGATGGCAAACTTATCTTACATTACTGTAAAACTCAAGCTTGGGGTTGAAAATTAATATTCTTCACTATTACCATATCCTATCATGCTCGAAATATGATTGTTAAATATCTCGTATTTGTATAAACTAAAATAGCGTTGCCTGAAGGTGGGATATTTTGTACATTCCAGTCATTTGCTACAATTTTGTCTACTTTATAGTTGTTATTATGAGAAATGTGTCTACTTATAATATAGGGATTAGGCTGCGGTCGCACTACTAACTAAATCGAACACTCATATTGTGATTGCATCTTTATTATCATTGTACATAATTCACGCATCTAGTCATAAGTAGGCATTTTTCAAAATTAATCAGTTGGCATACAATAATAAAAATGAACAATTGTCATTTGATTTAATATTAAATCAGTGAATGTTTGTACTTCTAGAAATAAAATGTTTTTTAAAAGTTGGCAGTTTTAATTCGGAGGTTGGTCTGGTTGTTGCTTGCCGTTTTCATCAGTCATTGTTGCCGAGCTGATTCTGAAAAAGAGATAAAAAGAAATTGGTGGGTTTTATGGGAAATCACACAATCAAAGATGCTATTATAATTTTTCAATCTAGATTTTTAATGATAATAATAATCTTTATCGACCACAACGCCTACTGCGGAATAAGAGGATTATTAAGTATTTGTTGCAATAGACGAGGAATATGCAGCTCTCTGCAATTGCATACATTTCGCCAATTTAGTATATAGCGGAACTTCGAAATAAGGTCTAATGCTTAAAGGCAAAAAAATTGTAGCATCTTAAGGTTATGAAAACTGGAATAAAGTTTCTACTTGATCATGCCAAAAAAGATTTTTGTCAAACATGATACCCAAGTTTTTTACAAACATTGAAAAAGGAATTAAGGTTTTTTTAGGTTTAGATGTGGGAAATCGTACTTAACACGTTGACCTCCGTGGTACTAAACGTCAATTTGTATTGCCGGCCCTCTATACATGCATGTGTAACACCCACTTGTGGGCTGCGCGGTCCTGTAAAGCACCTTAAACACAGCTCTCCTGCACAATCAATGATCGCTTTTGCATTCCTTTGGTGTTTATTAATTATGTAGTTATGTATTAATACATTTATATTTTATGAATTAACATACATTTACGCATTCAGC
>JAOPUG010000037.1:4242984-4254124 GCA_027564375.1 Micropterix facetella | reverse complement strand
TGTGTCTGGTGATTTTTCCTGGTAAGCATTGTACTTATTTCACTCTCGCTGTAAAAATCCGGATGCCAAAGATTAATGGCGATTTCTCTTTTCTTTAGTTGTGTGGCACTTTTACTAAGGTTAAATACCTTCTTCATGCCCAAGTGAGCATTGATTACCTCAGCAGCTGCAAATTTACTCTTCCGTCTGGTGAAATATCCGATGTAACTTGTCATCGCTCTTTTGGACGTTTAAGGAATACGGCATACCACTTTGTACCTCGTATCGAGGAATTACATGGACATTCTACGAAAACAGTGCCTTTTATTTTACTTTCTAGGGAATCCTCTTCCTGGCTCAATTCAGTGACAACCTTAAAAATTCCATGACCTGAGAAGTGGTTTCAGTTTTTTTTTTGATTGTGTTCAGTAGTGCTAATTTTTTTTGGTGATTAACGTAAAATTAACTTAGTTTCCTGCTTTGGCTATAAAAACTGGTGGCGCTCAAAATTTCTTTTCGCTTTTTGTTTTTTTTTTTTTTTAATTTAATTCAGGTTACCCTTATCTTAAATTGCACTTAATTTCTTTTAGTGATATGCGTTCATAATTATATATTTAATTATGATTTGTTTTTTCAGTTCTTCTATGAAATTGTTTCTTTTACCTATCTTGAAAATTATAATGACTTTCTAGTTAACTTCATTTAGCCAATTTTTTTTGATTATTTTATGTTGAATGTTATTTCACCATTGGATGTTATGTAATATAGCTATTTTTAATAAATAAATTAAAAATTCTAAAATTATACAAGATAACCGGAAGAAGAGGTCATTGATAAAGAATACTGGCTTTGGAATTTCGAGAATGGTTTCAGAAATCCATCACATCCCTGTTCTCAGTTGCGGACACTGAAATTCTAATAGCCAGAATAAGAAGAAATCTGCACTCACTTGTGAATTCCGAGTCGAACGGTGAAACAAGCAAACATGTTATTGTTTACGAGCGCCGATCGCAAATCTGTTATTTCTCCCGGTGTAAGATTTTTATTGTTTTCAAAGATCTCCACCGTCACCAGCAGATCAAGAACTGCATCTCCAAGGAATTCTAAGCGCTGATAGCAGTTGGTTATGCGGTTTTTGCTGTACGATGGATGAGACAACGCCTGTAAAGTGAAAAAACATACAATGGTTCATTGTAAAGTTCATCCATGTTCGGAAACCGCTGTGCAGATATTATTTACACATGCTTGCTCAATTATTCAACACAAACCAACACCAATATACCAACATCCACATTACACGCAGCGGCATTAACTCTAAATTTGAAATTCTATTTTGTATTCTTTCTTCTTTTTTGTTTTCTATGTGTTATGAGAATATTTTGTGTTTTTTAATAATATATTGTTCGTAATATAAAACATCATTGGTTTTGATATTGTTAAAATTTGTTTATATTTTATTGATATATGTTTTTAACAAAAATAATTAAATAAATAATAAATATGACAACACTCACCTGTAAGAGTAGCGATGGATCCTTGAATCTGTAACCTAATATCTTTTCTACCTCTTGCCTTCCCCAATTCAAAAAATGGTCGATTTCGTTTATATTGGTTTTTCCCTCTGTCAAGGGTGTCGGCGATATCAATGTCATCAAAGAATTTGTTATAATCTGAAACGGCAACAGAACAGAGAAATACAAACTTTATTGCTGTAAAATTCAACAATTCAGTACAAATCAAAACTTAACTTACATCATCTGGTAAAATACGCAGGAAGGATAGCAATTTCAATCCAGCGTTAATACCGCAGCTGTGCAAGTAAACACCTATTAAAGATTCTACACCGTCAGCTACAACCTGAAAAAAAACATTCATATAAATCAAGAAAAACTATATACTTTGTTATATCCAGTGAGACCTTTATCTGTTGTTTTTGAAGGTAATGAAAAACGAAAAATGCAAGTGGTAATATTAAAAAAAAAAAAACCAGTAGGATCCTAAGCGTTTATACTCATTTAAAAAAACTACATAATGGCATACACAATATAAGAAAATAAGGAGAAGATAAACGGTAAGTAAAGATTACAAGAAAAATAAATGAAAGTCGGTAAAATTATATGTATGTGTGAGACCGCTACTGGAGTGTGGCTACTGGATTTTGGAACCCTTATTTGGAGAAGAACATAAAAGTGCTTTGGAGAGTCCAATGGTGAGCGACCATAATGGTAAATAACTTTCAAAAGCAAACTCTATCAAGACTGACTGACAGCATTGGGACTTACCAGCCTATAGCAGCGGTTCCTGACCTTTTTCATTCTATTACCCATAAAGCGGGTTAGATATTAGCAAATACCCCCAAAAAGGTTTAGTCTAAAAAACAAATTAGCTTTTACATTTTTCTTTAAATTACGAAAAATAAATAATATTTTTAATTAATTTTAATCATTCAAACGAAGAAAATACATGTTTTTCAGCAATTTGTTATTAAATCAAGAAGTAGTCAATGAGACGGTTAATACTGCTTAGTTCTAACAATTTGTTTAATATGTAGTGTAGTTTCAGCAAATGCACATCGTAAGTCGCGCTTTGAGTTCAGTCGGTTCCTTACTTTTGTTTTCATTGTCCCCATTGTTGAAAATCCACTTTCACACCTGTAAGTTATGGCGAATGGGATCAGTATTTTCAAGGCTTTTTTCGATAATAATGGATACTCGCCATCAGTCTTTCGCTAAAATGCTGCTAGTTGTGTGTTTCCGAAATCTATTTTCAGCGTGTTGTCTTCGCGAAGTACAAAGCAAAGAAGTGCTTTGGTTTCAATTTCGGTATCAGGAAATATTCCTTCATTCACTGAAAAGGGTCTTAGAAACTAAGTTACTTGGCGATTTTCCAAGTCAGGAAAATATTTACTGATAGAATGTACTACTGATGACAAGTGGGAGTTATTTGATCTGTGTATGAGTATTTTTCAAGGCTGTCAGTGAGCGGTGGACGAATGACTGCCTGACAAACAAACAATGATTGAGCCGATCGAGGGATAGATGCGCATCTAGTGGCGGTGCGAAGCAGGCCTGTATTTGTATTTTAGGTAAAAACATATATTACCTAAAATTGTCTAATGTACTATTTACTTTATAAACACTAAGGATTAGTGATTAGGTAGTTAGATTTGATACAGATGATTTTGTTAATAATTTTGTTTTGTGACTGAACGATGATCAAATCCTTGTACTTATCTTTAATCTTCGGAAAATCCCATTTTGCCCTTTGGGGGTAATTACCCCAAGGTTGGAAACCCCTGGTCTAGAGCGGCGACCACATTGAAATCTAGATAGAGCGGCGACCACATTGAAATCTATAAAATAGTCCACCACTATTACCATGTACCGGACTTATATTTTTATTTTTATTTTTGTTGTGGGAGGCTGTTTCGAGGTTTACTGAGCCTTGTATCACTGCGACCATTTCTGGTCTATTGCGATCGCCACCTACTATAGTTCCTTGCTAAGCTTGGCGGCGTTTAAGAACCGCAATAAGCTCTTGGCGCTGGATTGTTTTACATCTTCAGCTTGGAGGTAGTAGCCACCTAGATGGGTATTTCTTTAACGCATCAATGGGCCACATTCGCCCACGAGGTGCAGGGGAGTTTTATCTACAATTTGGCAGAATCTGCACACTCTAGTGTCCTGGAGCTTGAGGTTGAACATGACGTGTCTGTTTAGGCCACAATGCCTCGTGAGCCGTCTTACGGTGGTAAGCTTTGATTAGCGCTTTCAAGGAGGAACAGGGTATAATCAAGCTAAACATGGACGAGGTGTTCAACTATTTCAAATCCACATATACCGCACCGGAGTGGGACATAACTTATAGGGATCCACCAGCTCCAAAGCCAAAAGAACCTGCCCTAGCTTCTGATACTGATTCACCAACGATGGAGGAGCTGGAATGTTACATAAAAAGGAAACCAAATAATCCACCCCTGGGCCCGATGGCATGCTATCTATCGTATATAAAAAATGCCTATCAGTGCGTAAATATATGTTGAACATCTTCAAAAGAATATGAACAAACAGGGAAGTGACAGATGGTCTAGGTAAAACCGTGTTTGTTCTTCTACCTAAAAAGAAAGAAGTTACTGGACCAAAGGATATTAGACCTATAGCCCTTAAAAACACCACCTATAAAATATGGCCAGACTACTCAAACAAATGTGTAGCAATGACTACTTACTGAAGAAATATCAGAAGGTATTTCTCCCAAGAGTTTCAGTATATCTCGAACATAATTCTTTGTTAACTGAATGCCTTAAAGATGCAAGAAAGAACGAAAGACAAACAACTGCCACGTGGTTGGACTTTGAAAACGCCTTCGGTCGGTGCGCCATCAGTTACTATTAAAGGCGCTAGAATGCTATAATGTACCACCTCTGATCTGTAATATAATAACTTCCTATTACAAAAAACTTTCCTTTGTAATACAATTAAAAGGTGAAGTGGAGAAGGGACCAGAAATTCATTATGGAAAGGGTTGCTGCCTCTCCCCTGTCGCATTTAACATTGTTATCATCATTCTAACTGTCGTAAAAGAAAGTAACTGGAGATACAGGTTTAAATATGGAGATACATACATGGAGGCTATCCTGGCATTTGCGGATGACATAACGCTATTAACCCGCAACCCAAAACAAAATCAGGCAATCCTCAAAGTGGTAGATGTCTATTGCGAATGGACCAAAGGAATGAAGATTAAACCCGCGAAGTGCTGCTGCCTAAACTGAGTAAGGAAGGGCACAAAATACATCTCAAACGATCAGGGTCTGACAGTGGCCGGTAAATCGATTGCAACAGTAGTGGCTGATGGAGCTGCTTTTAAATTCCTATGAAAAAAATCCCTAGCAGAGGAAGGAACATCCCACTGAGGACGTTGTCAAACTTTTTGATGAAAACCTTCGCCGAACTGACAATCTTCCCCTCCTGGGTACACAAAAGGCATGGATTTACGATAACTATTTGTCATCAAAACTTTCATTGCCATTTCTTTTTACGACTTCTCTAAGCAAAACCTGACTAAATTAGACTCTAAGGTGACCAGATCCCTGAAATCATGGTTTGAATTGGCTCACCCGGCTGACCCATCAACACTACAGATCTCACAATAACTTTGGACTAAACATCAAGAAACCGTCGACATTCTATTAAAAGGCGAGAATAACAAAACAATGTATACTCAAAGGCTCCAATGATAGTGCCATTCAAGCCTTACCCAACACATCACTATCAGATGAACTAGAAATCAAGACAACTTCTACAAATCATTCCAAGTTGGTATTCGCACCAATATATCTGGACTGGGTATGGAAACAGCAAAATCTGATAAAGAAATACTGTAAGGTTTTGCTCAATAGGACATGGAGCAAGGATTCAAACTACACACTCTGAACCTAGCAATGGAGAACGACTGGCTAACTGTGGGTGATTATTGCATCGCCCCTGCATTGAAGTGGAAATCCATAATATACAACCGGTCCCCTGAGATGCTCAAATTTTACCTAAATGCATTCCAGCTTACTCTCCCTAACCCGAGTAACCTAGCCCGATGGGGGAAATCTACAAATAAACTATGCCCGTCATACAAAGAGTTTGTAGGCATTACCAAACACCTGCTATGTGGATGCAAAATAATGCTTGAGAGAGGTCAATCAATATTCCTACCGCCATGATGAAGTCCTCCAAATCATCAGAAAGGCAATTAGCCTATCCACTGCACGGACCAGAAAAGGACAAACCGGTAACGGCTTCGAAAAGGTTAACTTCGTGAAACCTGGAGCCAAAAAGCTGCCCAAAAATAGGACTAAGCCATCCTCAATTCTGGCAGCAGCAAAGGACTAGCAATTGTTGATGGACACACAAGAGAAGCATTACCAAGTGCCTTCAGAAATATGTACCACAGCATACAGACCAGACATACTCATGTTCTCCAAGACAACAAGTATGTAATACTTGTTAAACTTAGAGTTCCATTACACTAACATTTCGAAGGACCACAACGTCAAAATAAACAAGTATTGCAACTTAGTAGACCAGATCGTGAGAAATGGATTCAAGACTAAACTCTTTGCCGTGGAAGTCGGAGCAAGAGGGCTACCAGCGAAGTCACTCTACAGTATCTTTAAGAATCAAGGCCTGCCAAGATCGGCGCTGAGCTCATATATGGAGAGAGCTTCGAAAGCGTCACTGAAGGCGTTCTATATAGAATTTGGATCGGTAGAGAGAGGGAGGTAGAGGGCGGGACTGGTGGTTCTCCGCATCCTAGTCATTGCAGACTAGCTGATGAGGGCTTGTAGCGAGCCGAAACGTCACGCGCGCTCACTAGTACTGTCCTCGTCTGACGCCCTCCTATACTGCCAATGCCCCTGGATACGTTCGGTGAAGCCATTGCAACTTGAGTTAAACACCTTCTCATTAATTCACTGTTATTCATCCATCCATATCTACAGGTCATTTATTGAAATAATAACAATATTGTCGCCCAATAATCATCAAAGAAAAGACGCTCGTACCACCTAATTTCATATTATTCGATGATATTTCAGTAATATTTTTACGATATTTCGATGGCTGTTATACCCAGGTAGGACAGTCACAGTCACTTGCTGCATATTAGAATATTGGCCATGGCCATGTCCGATTTTTTAAATAAAATTTGTTTATGATTTTTGGCACATACACCCTTTTTTATTTCTGGTATTCTAATTTGTCATCAAATGTCCGGCCTACAGCGGCTTAGTAGCTTTCAGGGATCACATATTTCAGAACACACTGTGTGATGCGTGCCAATAAAACCATCCTAATGTCGCCCACCTGTAGGCTGCACAGACTTGAAGAACCACGTCTGTGTCACCCACCTGTCGGCTGCGCAGGGCTCAAAGTGTTAAAGAGAGAAGTTAGAAGTTTTGGGCTGCCAATAATTATTACCTGCGGCTATTAGAGTTCAATAATAGTCCAGGTTTCATTCTATCCAAATCAGAGTTCATTCTGGAGATATCGATATTAGCAGGTTTAACATTGATATCAAGTTGCATATCATCCGCATAGAGATAATAACAGGAATTAAGGGACTGTTACATGGTGTTCGTAAATATGGAAAATAACAAGGGAAAAGAACATTTTCTGAACACCATATCGTACCAATCAGCAGTCATATCGTACCAATCAGAAAGTTTATCCTCATACTGAATTGCTTCTGCCAAACATATAGGATTGGGACCAGCTAAGGTTGTGGTCAGAGGAGTAGAGCTTTCAGGTGCAAGAGAAGGAAAATATCTCATCTCGTCTGTCATGCAATTACTTTTCCAATAATGTTTTCCTCCTTTTTTGACTTCAGTAGCACCTTTTATTCTCTTATCAATAATAGGATGAACTAAAGAACCTTTATCCCGCGGACACGTAGAATGGACAGAGTCCCTCGAAGTGTTGATTGCCTTAATTTCTTCCACTTTTCGACGTCCCGTTGGAATCATCGGCATTGTTTTGGGTGTCGCTTCTTTTACACTGTGTCTGCTGCTCGGCATTGCGACGATATATTCTTCAGGCACTCGCCACACGAAGATGTCGCCGCAGGCGCCTGAAGTGACAATGAAACGAGCGTTGGGAGAAAACACAGCCGCTGTAACCGCAGCTGAGTGACCAAGGCCGAGATGCGTGAAGATCCCTTCCTGAAACTTCCATATCTGCAGGTGTAGAAATATTAAGTTGAATCTTCTGTAGTTTTAATACAAGACATACAATCATATTATTATATGAAGGATGGAGACCCCATTCATAGGGTATTATCAACAGTTCAAGGTGTCAATGCAACGGGCGAACATGATATCCCAGGATGGTATAACTATATAGATAATTTTTTCACTCATAAGATGATTACGCAGACTTTGAAGAAGACGATCTATTGATCCAACTATGCCAACAACCCGCGAGAGTCTAACTTCTTACCACGAGGCACTGCGAATTTTCAAGTCCAAGCTGAATTTGAAAATGTCAGAAAAACGAATAATCAGGAAACGAATACTTATTGCAAATGCAATAAGTACAAATGGAGGTGCCCTGGAATTTACCGACCAGAGTCGGGCCCATTATGATACTATTGTTACACTTCTGGGGGGTGAGCGATGGACTCCGGACTAACGACCGACTGTGGTAGGTTTATGACAGCAGTCTTGCCATATGTGTGCCACACCTTACCACCCTTCACTCCCCCTTCAAAGCCATAGTATTTGAGATGCGGAAATCGCGGTTTTTGATATTTTTTCTGGGAATGAGTTAATTATTTTCCTGGAGAGACCAAGATCCTTAGGTGAAATAGAGATTTGGCTGGGAGGCCACGAGCGCCTACTTCCACCGCGTGAAGATGAACAGTGAAGCTATTCCGAGTGACGGCATCTGCGGAATCATGATATTTATTTAATTTGTATTCGTGGTCGGTCTTTTGGGATATTTGATTACCATGGAACAGTTAATTCTACGGTAAAGGCCATCTTCCGAGATAGGGAATAAATAGTTATATCTGGATGGAGGGCTGTGCATCCGAGACTTTTCGGAAAATTATACTGTTTGGAGACCGAATCACCTCCAGAATCCAATCTGAAGCCTTCTCTCTTATTGAAAAAGGTTTTGTAGTAGAATGTTATTTAGCCTTTAGATCCATCCCGCACAAACTGTATTGGTGGCTTGATGGGTACTGTAAGACCCTTGTTGGCACGAGCTACTGCGAGATTAATTACCTCGCGAATAACAGCAAGGACTTTGTCATGGCGGTAAGTATACCGTCCTTGATCTAAAGCCGCCTTACAACCAGCTAAAATATGTCTAGCTGTGCAAGGGGTATTGCTACAAAGAGAACATGAACTATACTCTGAATAGCTCCAACGAGCGAGGTTACTGGGGTCTGGAAGAGTATGCTGAAAGGCATTTTAATAAAATTTCAACATCTCTGGTGTCCAGTCATACAACATTATCTTCCAGCTCATTGGAGGGGGAATGCAAAAGTCCCCTACTGTTGTCCAGTCATTTTGGCATTTAAGGCCACCAGCATGAGCCACTGTTGCTATCGTAATCTCTTCGTAGGAGAGACTTTTTTAGGTCCACATCGCTCATGGTTGTACTGCCACACCCCAGACCAATGTCATTCTGATTGATTCCAACAAGAAACTTTTTGTGGAAGTCTACACGGGCCTGTAGATCATTTGGATCACTACGGCCACTTGCTGCGTGTTTCGTTATTGATGGATTTGGACAGAATGGCAGTTTTGGTTATTCTGGAGTTGGCATAAAGCAGGGAGGGCAGTTTTAGAGTTAGCCCAAAGTGGTGTTTAAACCTGAAGAAAGTCGACGGGTCGGCCGGTTTGGCCAAGGTCAACCAAGATTTTAAGCTAGCTGTCACTAGCGCATCTAGCTGGGACAGTTGAGTTTTGGTGCAATCATAAATGAGAAAACACAATGATAAATGAGAGGTTAGGTAGTTGTCGTAGATCCAAGCCTTTTGATCCAAGAATTGAAAATATTTATTTGGATCAATAAGAGAGATATCATATTCGATATTTTCCTCCGTAAAAAATATCGAAATTCCGATAAAAGTGGATATTTGTTGGAGCAAAGTCTGGCGAGTATGTACAAGAGTATCCAGTCGCAATTTTAAAACTCTTTGCTGGGAAGTGTGTGGTGGTACGTTGTCGTGCAAAAGCAGTGACGACGACCGATCGACTAGGCACGGTGGTTTGATCATGAGCTTCTCCATTATTGCAATATTTGACAGTACACAAATGCGTTAGAAGTGTACTAACACCACCACAGTGGATAACACCACCACAGCAGTAGAATGCTGCAGTGCTCTGGGGGAATTCGATCGGCGGGCCTTAAGCGGACATCACTGCCAGCACTTGCAACGGTATCGTTGAAACCGGCAAATGACCGCAGGAGTCTGGAAACGTATAGAATAGTTTCCTTTGAGAATAGAGCAGATGTTGACCTGATGGCATCTATTCATAGAAATGACCTGATGGCCACCCGATCCCGGTGATTACAGCAGACAAAGGGCACCACGGGTTCAAGACGAAATTAACGCTAATATAACAAGGTAGATCTTCGCGTTAGCGACTTCGAACTGTAACCGTTCTAGTGGACGGAATAATCAAATTAAAATTTAATGAGAATAATAGGATTATGTATGTAAGAAACCCAATGGAAAAAGGCCCGGCGGTTTTCGAGATTAGCAATCCGATAGACAGAGGGACAGATACACACAGTACATTCAGCGGTGAAATGATGACAGACCGTAATTTGCCGAATCAGAAAATTATATCTAAATTACAGCATCTGGTAATGGCTCCTAAAACACTAGTTCATACTTGATAGCCTTTTGCTTCCATCAATATTAATACGAGTTGTACACTACATGTATAGCATGTATACGTAACACGACAATCAGACGACTTTATAAATGATTTCCGCAAATTATGTGATATTACATGAACTGGCTGAATATTTGGGTTGTAAATCAGATGCTAATTTTGAGAGTAAATTGTTGTGCAATGTTTTCAAATTACGAGTAATTTGCACGTGAAAGTATTATTTGGATTGCACCTGAGCCAACATATTATCCTATTTAGCGAGAGGATTTTTATTTTTTGTAATTAAAGAATTAATTGGTAAACAGAGGTTAGAAGAGATTTCAAGTATAGAGTAAAAAAAAAGATTAAATCACTATTATACCGCTATCATATTACATATATCATATTATATTATGTACATGGCACACACCGACGCATACAAATACTCACAAATACCCTCACATAAACCCACACACACACACACACACTAATAAACAATTTATTAATATTAATAATTAAGTAAAACCTTAGCAATTGTTACTTTGTATTATGACACATACATTTCGTTGTTTTTTATTAATGTTAATATATTCTATGAATTAATTGTAATCAATTTATTGAGGGATTTACGTTATTTTATTTTAATAGTTTTTTTATTATTATTAGATTGGGCTGTTTCTGAGGCTGCAGAGCCCAGTAACATTGCGACCATCACTGATCTATTGTGATCGCCCCTGTTCTTACAGTTCCGTGCTAATCCTTGCTTCCTTTAGGAATAGC
>JAOPUG010000037.1:4206103-4217222 GCA_027564375.1 Micropterix facetella | reverse complement strand
TTGTTAAGCCTAGAAACACAGTTGAAGCCACAGGTTCCAGCCTAGCTCCATTTATTTCTACATTCGTTTGTACCTGTAAAAGAGAGGATCATTTCCTCTCTTACTCTCTGAACCAAAAAGGAGCCCAAATCATTACAAAAGTACAGCATACTCAGGGAAGAATCGAGGGTGATTTAAGATGGACACATTTAAAAATTGTCTCTTAATTTCTTCAGCGAATGGACACCCCTTTTCCCGAAAGGGACATTGCAGAGAATCGAATGGAGCATCATCCATTGGAAATAATAGTCGCTTTCATATCTTAAATGTACAATAGATATTGGTCTCTCTTTAGAAATTGTCTATGACTAACAAAGCGCATCAAATAATTGGATTTCATATATAACTTATTTCTGATTGCTACGCTTGATTGGATTTTATAAAATTTAAGCTTCGAACTGACATGCTGACTTTTATGGCTCGATGTGATAATCTATGATTTAAAGATTATAAGACTAGATTTCAACATAAATGTACAGTATAGATCGTTAATATGAGTGAAAAAATTAAAATTATATGTTATCAGCAGATACAATTTTTAATCTAAAAAGTCACATAATAACATTTATGAATACTAAACATTTTCACGGTTTTTAGGAGAAGGTCTTTGTTACAAATTTTAATTTTTCATTAAATGAAAAGTTATGAACGTAGTGTTGTCTAAATTTTTAAATGCTCCAAACAGTCAATAGTAGGTACTCGTATATATTCATTTATTAATTCAGTCGAATTTTACATTTTACAATAAATAATTATCTATTATTAAATGATAAATGCAAATTAACCGAATTCGCCAAAAGAAAAAGGGTTTTAAAGTGATTACATTAGTTTGTAGTGATTATACATTACACGAGTTTACACGAGTTTTTTAGTGACACTTCAAAACTCGTTTTAAATTATAATCGTTGAAATTGTTAGTTCTTGTTCCGAGACAAAAAAAATCTATAATTATCTTATGTTGCGTATCCTTATTCCTCTTTTCATAATATTTCCAGGCAGACTGATAAACAAATAATTGTGAGGTGTCAGCTATACGGGCGAACCCGTTACTCCAGGATGTTATACCGGCTGCGGTCGTTCTGTCACCCTGATATTAGTGCAAAGACTTTGGTGGACATAACAATCCACATACTCAACTACGCCACATATCCCGCAAGAGTCCAACGCCTCACCTTACAGCGAAGTACTCGGAATTGTCACCAAGTAGCTTTATCGCTTTCTTACTACCACATTTGGGCGGATTGATCCATCCTCCGGTCTGGTTATGGAGTGGAGGTCATTTGTGCGGCCGCTACCGCCTCTACCTGATGTGAGTGGTAATTCGTAACTCGAATTTCTCGCAGATCCGAGGCGTCCTTTGCTTGTCAGTGTCGCACGGGATCGGGTGGCCAGCGGATCGTTTCTAAGGATACGTGACATCAGGTCAACATCTACCCTCGCTGCCATATGAAACGTATGTTTCCAGAATCCTAGTCGCATTTGATTGGCTGACGCCGCACGGTTTGCAAACCGCCCAATTTCCGCGAGGTTTTTCCCTGAATCGGAACCTCCGATCCTATTGTCAGACTTCACAGAAGTCTTTCCAGATTAGTCCTTCTTCGAGGAGGTTACTGGATGAGAGGTGAACCGCGAGTTTAATCGACCTAAGAAAACACAAAACAGGCCATGAGTTCCAAGCTATACAGAACTACTAGGAACCAATCAGACAAACAGATTAACAGACAGACAGACTACGTTCTAAGTTTAATATTTTAGGATTTCTGTTATTTTGGTTATGGGCAAAAAAATAGTTACATAGGGGCCAATATGAATACGCTGTATTACAGCTGATATTGTTAAATGTTCTCTTAGTGATGAATGGAAAATTTGTATTAATGAAAAGTAGTATTTAGCATATTTTTAAAATATATATTCAGCAGTTCACAAATTACAAGTTCAAAAAACTTACCGAAAACATGAAAGTTCGTAGAAGTAGTGAACTATTATTACGAAAGGAATATACTTCAAGAAATAATAGCGAAACATAGGTACTAGTATGCAGTAAGTACAAACGTAGCTGCCACCGACCAGAGTCGGTCCCATTATAATACTATTATTACGCTTCTGGGGGATGAGCGATGGATTCTTAACTAATGACCGGCTGTGGTAGATTTAGGACAGCTGTCTTGCCATATGTGAGCATGCACCTTACCACCCCTTCACTCCCCCTTCGAAGCCATAAAATTTGAGATGCAGAAATCGTGGTTTTAGATATTTTCTTTCTAGGAAGGAGTTAATTATTTTTATGGAGAAACCAACATACATAAATACGTGAAATAGAGATATGGCTGGGAGGCCACGAGCGTCAACTTCCACCGCGTGAAGGTGAACAGTGATGCCGTTCCGGGTGACGACATTTGCGAGATCATTGTATTAATTTAATTTGTACTCGTGATCTTTTGGGACATTTGATTCCCATGGAACAGTTTATTCTACAATAAGGGCCAGCTTCCGAGATAGGGAGTAAAGAGTTATATTTGAACGTAGGGCTGTGCATTCAGGACTTTCAAGGAAATGATACTGATTAGAGACCGAATCGACCACCAGAATCTAATCTGAAGCCTTCTCTATTATTGAAAAAGGTTTTGTAGTGGAATGTTTTTTGCCTTTAGAGCCATCCCGCACAAACTGTATTCGTGGTTCAGAGGGTACTGTAAGATCCTTGTTGGTATTAGCTACTGATAGGCTAATCACCTCGCGAATAACAGTAAGGACTTTGTAATGGCGGTAAGTATACCGTCCTTGATCCAAAGCCACCTTGCAGCCAGTCAAAATATGTCTAGCTGTGCAAGGGGTATTGCTACAAAGAGGACATAAACAATCCTCTGAATAGCTCCAACGAGCGAGGTTACTGGGGTCTGCAAGTGTATGCTGAAAGGCATTAAGATAAAATTTCAGCATCTCTGGTGTTCAGTCATACGCATATTACCAAACGTAAGATTAGATTAGATGGTACCAACACAGCCAGGAGTTACCGTGACCCGGTCCACCGGTACTAAAAAAAGGTACTGATTACTTTTGTATCGTGTTATTTATATATATACATAAATAGGTAACTTATTAAAAAGTAATTTGTTTTTTTATATTATTTGCCAATTCCTGTAAATTTTCTACGGGTTAATTAAAAAGAGAAGTTTTTAAAATGACAAAAAGTTACAAAATAAATAAGATAAAACGCATTTACTGCATGAAGTTTGTAGTGCGATCCATCCACATTTCGTCGATCCACCAGTCTACCCTGGGCGGTTGCAATATTGCCGAAACGTTGGGCGCTACAAACTTTATGCGGTAAATTAGTTTTATTTATAATGACAAACGACCACGATAGTCTTCGGTTTCATACGGTTACAAAAGGTCATTATATCAGTTTACATTTATTTTTTTACTCTAATAATATTTTGATGAAGAGGCCCAAATTATTACCGTTTTTAGTTTAAAAACTTCTCTGAAAAATCACACCACAAGCGGCGGGTCAAGTAGGGGCACGGCCAGCCGCTAACCTACGATTTTTATGGATGGCGTGCACGATTGCCATTATGTAAAATATATCAGTTTTTCTTCAATAGTTGTGCACAGCCGGCAGCCCACTGAATTATTTTTATCAGTGCACAGTGGCCTGCCAAAATAAAAGCCGTGTGGTACGCCAGAATCCCATATGCAGTGAAAATGTTAATTAAGCAAACTCTTGTCAGAAAGACCTAAATGTTTTATTTAATGTTCTGAGCGATCCACATATTTGTAAAATTAGTGAAGCGTTAATATTGTTACACCCAGAGGGATAGACAATGCGTACTTTAAACTATGAGATGTATAGGATGTCTATTGGGAAAGTTCATATTTAAAAACTCTTTAGTGTGGTGGTGGCTGAGGTGAGTAAGCGGGGTGGGGGCTTGATTGACGCGTCGTACAAGTGAGTTGCTTAGTCACGATGGAGCGGACCGCATCACGCTTTTGTAATCGAAGCATATTTGACGAGTGGCAAATGGTACACCAAAGTCAGGCGCAAGTTCTGCTCTCTACAATATCCATTGCATAAGGGATGCACCAAGCATAAATTTGTTAAAGAAATGGATAAAAAAGTTTAGAAACTGGATCTGCCATAAACATTTAAAAAATGGGACCTATTCCATCAGTTTCAACACCAAGCAGAAATCGAAAACATTTCTCTGCAGCTCTGTAGGAAAGTTTTCACCAACTTACAGAAGACTGTATAAATGGATAATCTTTAGAAAGTGAAACCAGCATAATTAAGGTTTTTATTCATACAAATAAATATTTTGTTCTATTCAAAATACTTGTTTTTTATTATCAATGAAAATTGAACTTTCCCAGTGGACATCCTGTATTTTACATTGCGTATATACCATACAAACTAACTATTATCAACAATAAATGTTACTGATTCTACCCAATTCCAATGAAACATAAGTATTGTACGGTAAGCTGCTTCAATAAATCAGATGATTTAGTTAATAAACAAGCATGTTATGCCAGAAATGGACGTAGCGCACAAACTAGTCATGAATACTTCAATTCTATCCAATTCTAATGAAATGTAGTTACAGTATGATTTAGTTAAATGAACAATACCCCCTCAGTTAACTAAATTCACTTGAGCAGGCCTTGATGTGCCCATGGTTTGGGTGGCTACGTTTACGGTTTTTCTAAGGGTTTTACTTACCGTCAAAGCCGATGACCCCGTAGGGCTCTAAGATTTTAACTTCGTCTCCACTTGCCATTATCGAATGACTTATGGAAACTAAAAAAAAGAAATTATTATAACAGATTTGTTTGTTTGGGTATATTATTATGTTGCTAGGTCCGTTGCTATGGAAACATGCTTTGTAGCTATTGATACCATCAACACTACTTTACATCTATGGAAGAAGAAGCTATAATGTGAGTATTTGAAGAATAGGATGCGCCGACAAAGAGGGATCAATGCAGCATTCCATTCCTCTCTAATTCGAAATGTGTTAATTCTCACTTAGGGAATCGAAAATGGTGTAAAATTCTCATATCAGATCAAAAACAAAAAAAATCTATAGGAATATTTTATTAATTAAATTACATGCACATGGTTAAATACATGGTGGTTAAATATAATAAAAAAGTCTGATAAAATGTAGCTATAAGATGAGCCGCTCGCCTCCTGGCATTCATTTTTTTACACGAAAATTTTTCTGGATCTGGGCCTCTAGTCTGCTGTAATGCTCGTCCAGGATGGACCGTCTTTTATCCTGACATCTGTCCCAGATGTTCTTGAAGAATGGGAAAAATACGTCTTGTAAAAATTGACGACACTGAAAAGAGAGAAAAGTGATATTGAGATAAATGTTAACACGCCATCACAAAAATAGTCTATTCGGTTTATCTCATTTTGATTACTGTGTAAGACACATTGTAATGCATTTAATTATTGTAATTCAACTATTAACTGTGTGTGTACATAGTTAATATATCTATTTCAGTACTTCAAGTAAAAGGGTTGCACCTGCGGGTTGGCTTACATTGGACAAAGCGACCTATAGCGACTCAACTAATTATGAACACATCAAGGCTGTTAAACATGTTCAGCTAGAAAAATCA
Source organism: Micropterix facetella (assembly GCA_027564375.1). Taxonomy (NCBI): domain Eukaryota; kingdom Metazoa; phylum Arthropoda; class Insecta; order Lepidoptera; family Micropterigidae; genus Micropterix; species Micropterix facetella. The sequence goes on along the minus strand of JAOPUG010000037.1, from coordinate 4,211,555 downwards.
GCGATCTGCGAACATAGCTGGATAGCAAAATGAACCACTGTGTGCAGTTTAAAAACTCTATTGTGCTATCCAAGGAATAATTTTATTTCCCACACATGATCCGGGAAGTCATAGAAATAGAATTGCGAATTTCAATAAAGTTTTAAAACTCCACTACGAGAAACCCTCTTCTTAAAATGTTTTTAATGCCAGTTGCTGAGTGCAAATGCCAGTTGATGACACAGTGACTGTTGTGTGCATGACAGAACTTCAAAGTTCGGGTGCACCGCCGCCCCATCGTCGCATGCCATGTACCAGCAGAACAGCGGATGACAACTGATAGCACTTCAGTCTAGTCTGCGAGGGACCAAGCGTTAGTAACTTCATTTTATATTCAGATATGGAATGTGCGTTGACTGTGGGTTAATTTAAGCTTAAACGTCAATTCATTCATTTGTTTTAATGCTTCTGGATGTATTTGCTCTAATATAAAAGAATACAAGATATTGACCATGGAGTTTAAATGTAACAGTGTGATTTCCGACATGTTCCAATGCATCAGTGTGATGATGTAAAACTGTTTGAAGAATTTTGCCGATTAAGAAATTTTCTTAACACAAAACAAAGTGATTTTTATGACGAGCTAGCTGAAAAGCAGTGGGTAATTATCTTCAATACTTGCAATGATAGCACTCGTTTTACCGAATTACTGAGGATTTGTCATTATTTGTTTTGTATTATGCTACACAATGCAAATGTGGAAAGATTTTTTTCACTTATGAATTCGCAGTGGAAGAAGGAAGGAATCAGATTGACAGTTGAATCAATAAGAGCAATATTACATACCCAATACAACTTCAAACATATGACATGTGCCGAATTTAAAAGTGAAATTTCTCCAAAAACAAACTTTTTGAATGCTGTTACCAGCGGCAAAAATATAAATAATATTAATAAAACCTAATTATAATCGGCTGGGGTTTCTAAAATGACCGCAGTTAAAACTACACGTGGTAAAAAGCTGATTTTTGTACAATTTGCATACAGAATCATTTAATCATTAATTTTGCGCTTTAATGCTTTCATTTTGGTAAATGTCTCTAAGGCAGTAGGTTAAGTTAGTTTTTTTTAAACAATTTTTCCCATAGCTAATTTTAGTGGCGGCCATTTTAGAAACCCCGACCAATATTTTTCCAAAACAATTAATTTCTACTCTTTTCGGCTAGACTGCAACTCTAGTGCTGAAAAAAGTACGGTCGGATGGCTCAGGCACTGAAACACTTGCACGCGAGTGAGGCTTTGTCGAACATCATCTTTTCGGATGATTTTTTTTCCCATCGAGCAGCACGTGTATAGAGAATATGGGATTCCGAAGACCCTCCTTATAAAACAAGTATCACTTCCTGGTAGCTACGGACGGGTTATCACCTTTATTCCTAATCCAACCTACCATATCACCAGCACATACTGCAGCCACAGGAGAATGCCAATTTTTGTCACATAATGCGATTAGTCTGCACTTACTTTAAAATAATACTTTCACAAACACTTTAGCCTATAGGTAGGTACTCACCGTCATTTCACTCTGTTTCTTTCCCAGTTTCACGAATGGACAGGACGCCTGGTGCTTCCGATGTTCGTCCCACGGATCGTCCGTCTCTTCCCATCCATCCAAATGCTTATTGCACAGGAAACACGCAGCCAAATCCCTCTCATCAGGCCCACCGCAGGCGTAGAAGCCCGCTTCGGCCATTTTTTGTGCGTTGCACTCACAACTGTCGGAAAACGGCCAGTTGACGAACGTCGCCAATCGTGCTTCCTCCCAATATAAATTAGGCAAATCGTTCTTCATATTTCAAGATAAATAGTATTTTAAAAAAACCCAAGCGAACACAGGTTTTTTTAGAAACAAACGGCAAACGGACTGAACTGTCACTTTCAAATTTTGAGTGGTTATTAAGTACTGCCATTAGATAAACAAAATACTAGTTTTATTTATCTTTTCCTAGATTAATTCTAAATTAAATCTAATTTAAAATTTCTCTGCTCTCGGTTTTTTACAAAAATAATTTACTTATTACAAGCGGTCACGGCATGTTCAACGAATGATAGTATGATAGTTAAAAATTGATGATTATTTCACACCAAAATCATAAATCGATTCAAATGATGCCAGTTTTGCACGCCCATGATTTCGAAGTTCTAGAATGACAACACTGGTTTATTGTACTGCAGCGATGAAGTGTTGGTCAGTGGTGGATTCAATATGAATCGATCTGAATGTCGAATCTTCCAGAAGAGCCACTCATCGTTGCGATTTTATTGTACCTACCTACATAATTTGGAGTAATATCCCTTGGTCTTAATCATTTCCATGTAACCTTTAAATGTGTTTAAAATTTGAACTTACCAAAATTCAAAAGCAGTACATATATTTTGTTTTATTTACGAATTTAAAACCTCAAGAAACAGGTTTTGGGGATTTTCCGTTTTTGCCAATGTTTTTATTAAAAAATTTGCCAGCGGAAATTAATAAATGAATAAATTTATGAAATATACTTAATTATCTAGTATATTTTTTTAGATTTAAGTTTTAAAACTGTTCGAATTTAAGAAAAAAAATCTGGCTTCCCTGCCGCCCTCTCTTTAAACACAATAATAATTGAGAATAGATATCAGAGGTGTACATATCTCTGTTCATTCTTCTTCTGAAAAGCCTTAATTTATTATCTCAACTAGCGTATGTACTTAAAATTATTTCACCCAGCCCATCATTTTTCACTAGTCCGCGAGTCTTGTTTCTTTGCAGTGATATTTTGTTTATTTTCACTTAATTTCAGGTAATACTTTTATTAAGAATGAATTTCGATATATGTGGTTCTTTCCAATGTCTTTGAAGTAATTGGGCAATGTGAATTAATTAAATTAATCTGGCGACAAATATGGCAGGTGGTTGTGGATACTGGGTTGGTATTTAGGAGGGAGAGAGAAGGGGGCTGTAGTAGGTAAACTGGCTACCAAATTTTTAAAATATCTATAGCCCTCGAATATTAATATTATTGACTTTTTTTAAGGAATATTTCGCAGTACGTGATGGCTTTATTAAAGGTATTTCAGTTAGATCCCTTCTTACACCGCCAATGAATGTGGCCGACTGACTGTTGTGACAATATTATACCTGCATAACTCACAGTCCTCCATTGTGCGATATGTTATGTTTTATCCAATAACAGGTCTATTTTGATTTATTTATTGCTTTATTAATTTAACGTAGATCAATTTATCACAGAGATTACAAACAGGCTCAGGCTTGATTATATGCGAAAAATAAAAAATCGCGACTAAAATTAAATCACGATTTCAACTCCTCGCCCAATCCTACCGCTGCTGTCATTTTATCATCTGTCCGACCGACGTCCGCCTGTACGCGCGCCTGTTGTGTGGTTTCTCTGATCTCTCGTTTCGTTGCGCTTTGTTAAAAACAGTCAATATTAAAACCAGTTTATTTTCAGCGAATTTCTACCGTGTTTCAAATCTAAACGCCCGCCGAAATCGCCAAGCGCCTGCCGGTGAGGCGGCTTTCGTACACGTGTGTTAAACCCCCCCAACTCGATCGAATTTTCTTTATTTATTCCGTAAAGTATTTTTGGTAAATTCCCTGCGATGGTCGGGGCAGTTTTCTAGCATTCGCTAGTGGTGAATAAAAGGAATTACGGTGAGTAAATTCAATTCTTTTATCGCATGGCATAATAAGCGATTTATTTTTTTTATGATTATTTTTCCTCATTTTAATAAGATTTGACGTTTTAAAATATATCGGTTTGTGTCTGTTTTGCTAGGTACAACAATATTTTATAGGTGTTTATTGTTATACCTACTTTTATTGTCACATTGGACAAACATACTTGTTTATAGTGTTATAGCCTGATATTTAGGTACCTATTGATGATAAAAGGTATATTGGTGAAATAATTACTCCTAGTGGGTCTTCTTGTCTTCTGTTCTATTCTTCTTGTATTCTTCTAGATTTTATTTTCACAATCCATGGGTCCATGGGTCGTTTGCCCGAATAGTGTCAGACCTTTTATTTAGCCTGATATTTGGGCACATATTGGGCAAGCCTGATATTTGGGCATAATTGGGCAAGCCTGATATTTGGGCATAATTGGGCAAGCCTGATATTTGGGCACAATAGTGGGATTCTTGTATATTTTACTTTCATTGCCTTTTGATACATTTATTTTCTTCGTTTCTTCTGGCCAACGAATCATGGAAGTGAGATGATATATTTTCGAATTGTCGGATTATGGCAACATGCCCCTAACTGTAAAGCCATAGGTGCATCAGAGGTCAGTGCCCCAACATGTTGCGAGATAATTTTTAACATTTACATTGAGGGACATTGTAGGAAACAAAGCTATTTTCGAATTAAATCACATGATGGCACTGTAAAGCGATAGGTTCACCAGCGGTCAGTGCCCCAACATGTTGCGTGATAATTTCCAACATTTACATTTAGGGACATTGTAGGGAACATTTTCCTGTCCATACCAGTTTTCAAAATGTTGCATCGATTATTACGGCTTATATTATTCTCCATATGATAAATTTGCTAATGAAAAGAGGTGGTGGTTATAAATAAGACGAAAAAGAATTTTACTGCTATGTTACAGTCGCCGTTGTCCTGGGTAGACTGAAGTGCTGTGGGTTTGTACCTACTCGCAAAAAAACAGCAGGCGATAAGTGACATTACTTCATTCTACCCTGGACAATGACGGTTGTAACATCGCCGAAAAGACAAGTGCTTATTATGTGAAAAGAAAAAGTAAAGTGGACATTTTAAATGACCTTCGAGTGTCCGATGGATTATTTGGGTATTTCACGCGTATGTTTATCAATGATTTCGAAACACTCCTAGGAATTAATGTGCCAACCTTATCTAATTTTAAAATATTCCAGACATGCTGCCCTTCGCATGGGAAGAGTTATAAATGTATTGTTCGGAATGATGCTATAATGTCAAACAACATTTTGGTTGAATCATGGCCAAAACTATGCATTGCTCTAATTGATTATTAACTTATTAATTAAGCTTTGCATACACTCTAATTAAGTATTAACTTAATAATTGGTTAACTTATTTAGTGAGGTATTTTTGGCCACATTGATGTGGTTCCAATAATTTTATCTATTTTTCAGTCGTTGTTTCATAAAATTTCTTTGTTTGCTATATTGGCTGTGTTACCTTCTGATGCCAACACATAAAGGGCCACTTAAGGCCACGTAAAGTTGTCCATGAGAGAAACATTCACGCCGTTTCTCACCTTAGCGCATTGCTGCACAGTCTTTCAACACCAATAACTCCTAGACAAACGATGATAGCTACATACTATAAAGGATATATTCTACCTACATGAGATGCATTATCTAACAAAAATAAGTGGTTTAAAAGCGAGCAATATGCTGATCTCTT
>JAOPUG010000037.1:4088862-4098918 GCA_027564375.1 Micropterix facetella | reverse complement strand
AAATACATACATACCTATAATCATCATTAACAGACATATACAGTTTATCTCGCTGTCCGATAAGGATTATTATGGATTGCCACACTTGCATGAGTCGTTTTTTCTCTATGTTAATAGCGGTAAGATCGGCCGTTCCATGGGCTACCTTCTCTTGAAGAGCATTTGCTTCTTCTTCTTTGATAGCAATCTGCTCGCGAACGACGCCTATTTGGGACTCGAGGTGCCATATTCTGGTTGTTAGGTGGTAGATAAGCATGTCCTGTAAACATTAATCACAAAGTTTTTTAGTAGTGATAGCAGTAACATGCCCAGCGCAATTTTCACATTTTTTTAGCCAATGTTGATTTAGAAGTTACGACAAGAACGATTTAGAAAAGACTGTAAGATGGTAATCAGTCAGCACTAGAAGATACCATAATGACTCTTATACACAACTTTGATGTGTGATAAAACACGTCTTTAATAATATTACAAATGATAATGACTAGATGGCAGTCCAAACCAGGTTAATTTTAATCAGGCACATATATTATGTTCAAGGACAATCAAGCTGAAAACGGGAATATTGGTAATGCTGTGATATAAATTACTATAGTGTAATCAAACGTAAATCCATGTGCGCCTGCTCATGTTATAGGATGAGAACTAAGCAATACAATTTTGTTAGTTTTGATATATTCAGAAGCTAGAAACACTGAGAAATCGATCCCGGAAGAAAGATCCCGGAATCGACAAGAAAGATGAAAGAAATACATTTAGAAAAAATTCTCAAAGTCAAACTTTCCATTCATGCTTTTTAAAATATTGATGAATATTTTTTATGCGTTTCTGACTTTGTTTAGCTGTTATGTACGTAGGGCATTTAATAAGTTCTTAGTATAGATATGTTCTAACCTCTTTTTGTATACTTTTAAATACTTGCCATATACATTCGCTCATAGCCAATAAATAAAAATAAAAATGGAAAAAACATTCATTTTGTTAAGTTTTTTTGTTAAGTTGAACATAAACGCTACTGATATGAGCAATTTTATGTTTTTAGTATAATTAGAGCATCACACTGTTATTAAATTCTTAACCAAACAAGGTAAAAGCCAAAAATAACTTAAAGAGGAAATGTATGCTGTTTGTGGGGAATCTGGCTCTTCGTTATCTATTATCCAAAAGTGGTCAGGTGAATTTAGACATGGGAGACAGAACATTGAAGATGACCCTAGCGCCGGCCGGCCTGTCGAAGCCTCTTCACAGAAAATCGTTGAAAAAGTGGAGAAACTTATTTTGGAAAACGGTGGAGTGAAGATCAAATCGATAACTGAGAGACTTGGCCTTTCTACGGGTACCGTACACAACATCATTCATGACCAACTTTATATGTCAAAAGTGACCACGAGATGGGTGCCGGGAATGCTGACGCTGCATCAGAAACAAGCGCGCATGGAAAGCTGTTCGCAGTTTTTGAAGCTATGTGGAGACAATTCAGATGCAGTCATCGAAAGAATTGTTACTGGAGATGTAACGTGGGTTTATAATTATAACCCTGAGAGCAGGCAAGAGTCGATGCAGTGGCATATTAGAGGATCAGCTCATCCCAAGATATTCAAGGACGTTCCTTCAGCTGGGAAGGTCATGGCTGCCATCTTTTGGGATTATCAGGGGATATTGCTGATAGACCATAAAGATAAAGGTATCAATATCACTGCAGTGTACTATGCCAATATTCTATAACAATTAAGAGCAGCAGTTAAAGAAAAAAGGAGGACTAAAGGTGTGCTGCTTCTGCATGAAAATGCTTCAGTTTTCACCGCTCAGATTGCAAAGGTTACCGCGCGCGACTGCGGGTTCAAAACCGTGGACCACCTACCGTACAGTCTAGACCTGGCCCCCAGTGACTACTTTTTATTCTCGAACCTGAAAAAAGATCTCCGAGGGAGTCGATATGCTGACGATGAAGCACTAAAGACGGCTGTAACTGAACATTTTGCAAATCAAAGTGAAAACTACTTTTATACGGGCTTAAAAAAAATGAGTGACAGATTTAATACATGCATTGAGATAAGAGGGGACTACATCGAAAAATAATTTAAAAAATACATCTGTATATCTTTGTTTTCATACCTATACCGAGAACTTATTGACGCCCCTCGTAGATTTTGAAATATTATTATTACTAATTTTTATTAGAGGTTTTTTTTGTTTTGTTATGTCTATTAATTTGACAATATTACGACTATTTATTGTATTATTTTTTAATTTTCCGTTTTGAAGACGATTTCTATCATACCTAATTTTTGTTCACTTCGTTTACTGTATTATGCTTCATTTGACTATGTTCGAATATGATTATGATAACAACTTTCTTTGTCATTATTTTCTTGATACTTTATTACAACTTAGTTTATGCATTTTTTAATTATTATATCAATTATTTGTGATGATCCAAATACAGACTTTTATTTATATATAATATTTTCTGAAATGTTAAACCTAAAACTGACAAATTCAATAATATTGTATAGTGCTCTGATTATCAAATGATTATTACTGTTCTATGCTATGTTTTATGCTTTGTTTTATGCTGTTTCTATGCTATATTGATTATTAAAATGAAATTTAGGAGTGAAACACAACAAATAAATGATTTTAGAAATATTTAAAGACATAATATCTTTATAAGATACCTCGATACTGGCTTTAATACCTAGTTATAAATCATCTGCATATAAAAACAATTTCACATATGCAACTGCAGCCCTGTGGAATGGACTAAGCAGGGATATCAGTTCCAAGTCCTTAGCAACTTTCAGTTCTGAGTTTAAAAAAGATCCATTAAATAAACAATCTCCTATACAAACCTAATATAATACAAATTTTGCATCTCCCCTAGCATCCACTATACATACCCTACCACGCTAATAGGGCACTCAGTTTTTCAACTGAGTGATTCTTCCATAATTGTCTTTTTGTATATGCCAACCCATGTATGTCTGTATCTGAGTCACTCAATACAGTAGTTAAAACGAATAATCAGTTAAATGTATTTATGTATAGTCAGTTAAATTAACAGGTTTATATGCATTTTTTACTACGACAGTTGTCCCAAAAGTATAATTTATTATAATATTCTTATAGTTAAATAAACCATTCATTGGATTATAAATGTGTTTTACTAAACATAATAATAATAATTGGCAAAATATAAGATCTAGAATGGTTGCGAATGCTCAGAATGCTCTATTGCTGGTTTGAAGACTAAAGATAAAAACATTCTCTTAATTCATATGTTTATTTTATCTGTTTTATTTGGTTTAGTAACTTACATATTTTCTTACAATCACACCTTTTACTTATGGTTGGCTGTAAGTTATTATTAACCTACAATTAATCTGTCATTTCCACTTTTTTATATCGCTTATACATGGTACCTTCTACACTACTACGAAAACACATACTACGGGCACGTGCTGTCTTTTTCAACTTGGCTACGTTGAAATGGGAAACATAACAGTGGTCCAGAGTATATCTCTTAATTCATAGTGCACAAACTGATGAGGACAGTGCACGCATTATGCCTTTACACATACTGGTATAAATGATTAAAGTGTTGAATACCAATTTTCTTTTCTCTTCAGCTTGTTGCTTTTTTTCCTTGACCATTTTTTCAGAAATCCGTTGACTAATCGTTAGATCTGATTCAGTATCCTTCTGCCACTCCAGAAATTGCTTTATCAGAGCGTTGAGCGCCGTAACTTCTTCCTGGATTTCTCTTTCTGAAAATATGATATTAGATTATCCAAACTAATAGAGAATTCTGTAAATTTTTGTCTTTTTTCCTTTTTTCAAAGTCAGTGTATTTTTATGTTGGTATCTTTGATCAGTGCATAGTGAGTATGACACAGAGCATACTATAATCAACGCAAATGCTTGTGACAGTCCCCGCAATAAAACGAGCAGGCAAGACAGAAGATAAGAGATGGAAAGCATATCGATGGATTCTAAGCGGCTATTTTAAATGTGATAAATAAAAGTGGATTTTGACCAAATTACCCATAGAAAGCATATTCGATTATTATCGTCAAAACCCGGCTTTAATGACCAATTCAGAAAGAATTACGAAATTAAAACGGACATTTATCCATGCAAGCCTATTGCAAAATATTAAAGTACTGCAATATTCCAATAGATCTGAAATGTTGAAACTCAGCAATTAGATATTTCCCTAATGGCGACATATTTAATAGGACAATAACTAAACCAGGAATGCGTTTGTGTCTGTCTGTCCGGATGTTACTATGTACAATAACTCGATTAAACTACATCCGTTTTAAAAATATTCTTTCGCTTCTAGAAATCGCTTTAGATTCTAAAAATCTAAAAGTATAAATTCAAAATGTCAATAATTTTGCTGCTCTGAATAATGCTAATGGATATTACACATGTCAATTTACATGTTATTATATACAAAGTAATGAAAGTTTCATTCTTATCGACGATTTAGCGTTGCAAAATAAAGCACAATATGTTTGCTTAAACAAAAGAGTAAATCCTTCTCTAATGGTGTATTCCAAAGTGTAAAATTTAAGAAAAAGTAGGTTTCATGGACTAAAAATTATTTGCATGGCATTTCATATTTTATTTTTTTTTAAATTTTATAATGTTTATTGTAACATTGATCTTTGTGTGGTGACCGAATCAACCACACTCATAAATGATCTGCATCAACCACATACAGTTTTTGGAGAGCTTGTTCTCTCAGAGCAATTAAAGTGGAAGAACATTTGGAATGTTATGAGATTAACCTTTGACGTAACATTTGAAACCCTTCCAGACAGTAACTCAATTCATTGAGGGTGTAACTACAGGAGTGATCTCCTGCAATGACACCCTCAATGAATTGATCGTGTGTACACCTTGAATGAATAGATCTCATATGTTTACATGCTCAGTTCAGGTAGTTGTATTAGACTACCCTGAACATCCTAATATATTATAAATAAATAAAAGGATATAATCATATGGGCCGAAGTTAGATAAACCCATGGGTTTCCCCTTACCAAATTTTCACATGTGCAATCATCGAAAAGTTGAAAATTCGCATTATTTTCGAATGAGGGCCTATGGCGGTATTATCCGTTACTGCATCTTGCAGGCTGGTGAAACAGTTACTAATTACAAATGCCATTAGGAATAATGTAAAAATGAGAAGCTCGTGATTAAACAACAGACTGTGAACAATTGCTCTTCGCCATTGCTTCTGCGGTATCGTTCTTTACAGTCTCCTAACTAAACAAATGCATATTTATGGATTTGAAACTATACTCGGGCAATCCCGTCACCCCGAGGCGTTTCAACAAACTGTATCGCTATATCGCCCCGAGGTGAAACGTACAGTATTTTGACGATACAAATCGACTGTCTAACTTCACCACGGCCCGTTAGAAGCCGACGCCTTAATAGCGAGACACCAGAGAGCAAGCTACCCAGCGGGGTAGCCTCACTCCCTAACTCCCAGATTTGGTCGGATTCCTCCGACCTCCCGTCTGGTCGCGCGTTCGAAGTTGCTTACGCGATCTTCTACCTTAAGTAAGCAGCAATTCCTCATTGTAATTATCGCGGATTCAACGCGTCCTTTGCTCGGCCTTGCCACTCGAGATCCGGTGTCCATCGAATATTTCTAAGGGTAATTGAAGTTATCAATTTCTACGGGCGAACCCGGCCACCCCGGAGTATTTTAACGAATTTTACCGCTATAACACTCCGCAGTGAAACACATATACTTTGTGGATGAATGGAAATCTGCGTACCAAGCTCTTCCACAGCTCGTAAGAGTCCATACCTTACCACGAGGTACTGGGAAGTTTCAATCCCAGTGGGCCTCCTCGTGCTCTTGCTGCCATATTTGGTATGATTCCTCCAACCTCCCATCTGGCCACGGGTTTGAAGGCTCTTACGCGATCCTCTACCTCAACTAAGCGGCAATTTCCCACTGGAATTATCGCGGATACGGGGGGTCCTTTGCTTGGCACCTCACCGGAGATCGGGTGGCCCACGTATCGTTTCTACACGGCCGGTATTCTTGCCCCGTGCGTCAGCTGTCCAGTTCTGCATAAGTTTCCGTCGCCCGATCCACCGCACAGTGGCTTCACGAGTTGATCCCTCTTCGAGGAGTCTCCCGGATAGGAGCTGCCCCGTGAGCTGAGCCGTCCAAGTTGACATAACGGCTATCATAGCCCAAGTTACACGGAACCGTTAAGAACAGTGAAGAACCATTTCTAAGGGTAGATAGCCTGCCGTACCTAATTACCCCCGCTACCTTAGGTCGCATTACGCTTCAAACCCCCCCGGCTATTAGTCAGTTGAGCAAGGCCGGTAAACCGACCATACCCCAGTTGTCATCAAAATATTAACCATTATTATCTCTCATCTGAACAACTTGTCACCTCACATATACCTAAAAGTATTTGGTCGGTCTGATACTGTTTATAAATTACATTTTTTCACCTAAATGTAAACTATGTAGAGCATAATCACTGGTAAAGAACTCCATATAAAGAACATTAAAGTTTTGTATTTGGAGTGGCGCAACTGAAATCTCGCACTACGTAAACAAATTGCACTGCATACAATTCATATCAAATAGTAAGAAAATGAAGGAATTACTACTGGAAACCCTTCGTCATCCAAAGTATTCACCAGACCTTGCTTCAACAGGCTCCATTTTATACGGAATAAGTTTTTATTTGGATACTTTTTAAATGAGAAAATAGAACTACGAAGGAACATTGAAATATTATTTTCAAAAGCATTTATTGACTCCTGCCCACTAGAATTTTACAGCAGACGATAACTAACAGCCATTAAAATGACAAAACTGTATAGGTAATAGAGATCGATAATTCCATTAAGTATATATTTTTCATTCAAATATTTAATGCAATTAGTTATTAACAATTAATTTATTATCAGAATAAATATCGATACATTATATTATATCATCCCTAGGAAAAGTGGCGCAAGCGCGCAATATTACAAACCGTAGATTTATAACGTGCACCTGGATGAGTGCAAAGTGATGTCAGACGTGGACTTGCCGTATCCTCTCTAGACCAAGGATTAACAATATAATTACTTAATTTTGGAAACAATTCAATTTAATGTAATTATTGCTTTTCTCAGCCATAACCCAATAATTATCCCGACAAAGATGGTAGTTTTTAATAACACAGGATCGCCATAAGTCTAGCGAATATCTGGCGCGCCGTTGAGCTCGGGGACCGTACACTGGCTGGTGAGGCAGATTCTTCGGCAGCTTCGCCAGCCAGCCGGATGAAAATCGTTGACCGCGTAATTGGTTGTTAAGTTTTAGGAATAATAAGGTCACAAGTCGTGATTGTATTGAGGGTAGCCCATAAGTTTAACATTTTTTGCCTTCAAAAATTTGTTTGTCTGGTAGTGTAAGAGCTGGCATTGTTATGGCGCGAGATTTATTTATTTTATTTATTTATTTCAGTATTACATTTAGAAAATATGTCATATTTGTAATGATATGTTAATAAAAAATTGATGCAAGACATGTTATTATTAACATTTGACAGAGTCGCTTAACTAGGCCTAGGCCTGATCTAAGGCAGACTTTTAAATGTCTAGATATTGAATCTACACTCTCAACTTAAACCATAGGTTAGTAATTAATTAGGATTATGCAGCATTTACAGTTACTTTATCGATGTTCATCAGTAACTTCCGACAAGAAAATAGTCGCGTACCAATCAGCATTTAGGGTACGATGATTCTCCAAAACACCAGTAGTCATGTGTCCAGTTTTCTTACAAAAAGAAGTGATCATTTGCTTCGCGGCACTTTCCACCCATACCACTTTGGTTGTTAAATGGTCGATTGTTGCTTTGTTTAGGGGTCGTAGCTGTAAATCCATGCTTCGTCACCTGTTACTTACCCCACACCATATTTGACGCCTCTTAGTTGAATCTGGTTTAGTATGGTATTGCACCGAGTGACGCGTCCCGTTTTTTTAGGCCTCATTAAAATTATTTGGGATCCACTGTGTGCACAGCATTCTCACAGCCAAATTGTGTAGGATTGATTATTCCTAACTAATGCCTAGCCTAAGGATGTCCGAATCTCGTGGTAGGTAACATGCTTGTCTGTATCGATCACACGGCTCACAGCATAGCTGTTTCTGTTGTTGACAGCGATGGGCGGGCGACTTTCAAGTAATTCATAACTGAGATTGACACGAAAGCGTTTTACTTCTGCAAACCAGCTATAAATTATCATCTTGTTTGGTGATTCATCGCCAAAGCAGTTTATAGCTGTTCGAGGCTCTGCTGAGCTCTTAAAAGACAAAAAGTCGTAGAAAATCTGATTTTTTTTTTCGAGTTAAAACCATCGTAATGTACCCAATTTTAATACCCAATTTTAAAATGATGCAACAATGAAAAAACAAATGACAACGTTGGATTTAAGACCATTACTCTGGCCAAACCGTTACCCTCGAGGCGTTTCAACGAACTGTATCGCTTTATCGCTCTGAGATGAGCGTAAGGAATTCGGACAATATATATCCACAATCCAACGTTGCCCCAGTACGCGAAAGTCTGACTCCTTACCACGAGGCACTGGGAATTTTCATACCCAGTTGGACGTCCTCGTCGCCCTCGCTTCCAAATTTAGATGGATTTCTCCATCCATCCGTTTGGTTTCGGGGTCGAAGTCGCTTGCGGGATCTCTACCTGGTGTGATAACGCGGTATTCCGTTACTCGGAAATATTGGAATTCGGAATTTCGTTACGCGGTATCCGGACTCAGAGTCACCCGAAATCGGGTGGACAACGGGTCGTTTCTAAGGATAGGTGACACCAGGTCAACATCTACCCCCGCACCTTAAGAAGCATTATGCAACTAGACTCCCCTGGCTATTCGACAGTTAAGCAAGGCCAGTAAACCGACCAATACATCAGCCGTCCAGGGCTGCCCGAGGTATTCCCTTAGATCCGACCGCAAAAGCGAGTTTCGACGTATTAGTCCCTCTTCGGGGAGGCTGCCGGATGGGGCCTGAGCCTTGAATCTGACCGACCAGTGTAACAAGATAGTCATATGGACCGAGCTGCCCAGCCCCATTAGGCTTCAAAGACAAATAACCGTTAGATGAAACAAACTTTATTATATAGCCAAAAAGTCCATTTTCAAATCTTGTAATATTTTTTTTATTGATTATATAAGTGGCCAGATTATATAAGTGGCCGGAATATTTCAGCATGACCTATATAGAATTAACTCCAGTGCGGTTGGTAATGATGTAATATCAATCAAAATGGTTGAAATACGCTTACTATAAATAATTGAGCTAATAAGAGCTAATTAAGTGTATTGAGATGGGGCATGTAACACATCGATGAAAAAATCCTATTGTACATCCCATTCCGAAAAAAAACACCTGTTACGGATGCTTAAGGCTTTAATCCTACCAAGCATTCTCCCATGATTTATCCAACATTCTGAGAAAGTCATCTATACCCACATCATTTTATTAGTCAATGTGTATGGTTATATACTCGTATATCCATTTCTGACCTATGGAATTATAATGTGGGGAAATTCCACAGACGTGGATAAAAAAATCAAATTACGAAAGTCATGCATCAGACTTCTTTACGAAAACCAGTAGACCACTGTTTCCGAAAATGTCAGTGCACTATTTATTTATTTATTTCAGTATTACATCTAGGACAAATCGAATGTCACATATTTTTAAAAGATATTATATTATTATTTATTTTTGACATATTATTATTTATGTTTGACAGTGTCGCCTAATTAGGCCTGGGCTTGTTCTAAGGCAAACTTTAAAAAGTCTTGATATTAAGCCCGCACCGTCAAATTAAACCATCGGTTAATTATAATTAATGTTGCAAATTTATAAAAAAAACAATCCAGATTTATATAAATTACGAAATGATATTCAGTTACGAGTAATAATCACTAATAATACAGTCGGATGCACAGCCCTCGTAATAATCTCGGATGGACAGCCCTCCGTCC
>JAOPUG010000037.1:4039882-4052405 GCA_027564375.1 Micropterix facetella | reverse complement strand
TTAATCGCACTCGCCCTAGCGAAAAAATGCAAATCACTGTGACGCGTGTGGCGCAACATTGAATTCAGCCACAAACTAATTGTCGTTTTTAAATTTCCTGTAACTCATGTGGTATCCATCTCGAACAAACCTTCCGAACTTTCAAGTGTACGTGCAAAATATTTTGCACTTGGCTCATGCCAATGTTCAAATCCGATTGAATTAGTTGTCGTACGCAAAGCTACGAGAAGGGACTTTCCTCATCAAACGCGAATAGAAGTCTTGTTGATTTTAAATCCCAGCGAAAATCGTAAAAAAATCATAAATCGAAAAATTTCTCAACAGATCCATCGTTAGGTAAATACACAATATACAAAAGAAGATGCATGGAATTCACCGACCATAGTCGGACCCATCATAATACTATTATTACTTTTCGTGGGGAGGGGGATGAACTTCAGACTAACGATGGGCTATGGTAGGTTTAGGACAGTTGTCTTGCCACATATGAGCGTTAACCTTACCACCCATTAACTCCCCTTTAAAAGCCATAGAATGTGAGATGCAGAAATAGCGTTTTTAGATATTTATTTCTAGGAAGGAGTCGATTAATGTCCTAGAGAGATCAAGATCTTTAAAAGGTTGTAAAAATCCGTTAGTTTCTTGGGCTTAGATCCATAATAACACAAAAATAGACAATAAACTGAGAGGGTTAGGAGAGCACGCACCTGATGATATGAGAGGGAAGGAAGCTCAGAAGATAGTTACAGTTTTGCTTACAGCTGTGCACGAGAACTACGCAGCGGTACTGACAATATTTATTAACCTCATTGGTAAGTGTAAGGGTAGCTGCAGTGAGCTCTTGGCCTGACGAAACCTCCTTTCTCCCACCCCACGCTCTACAGATATATTTCAACATATTTTTTGTTTATAGGTCAATTTTGTCGAAGACCGAGACTTCTGGTGGCACAATGAAATGGAAGATGCAGACACATCCTGCTACCCAGAATGGATGGGCGCTGAAGATCCTCTTTTCATGCTTTACACTAGGTAAGTCTTCGAAAAATAATCCAGCATGGTTGTCATTAGACCACCACATATAAACGTAGTTGTTATTTAAATATTAACGAAAGGAAATAAGAAATATTAAAGATATATTGCCGTTGATCTAAAACTGCCATTAAAGCAATCAGTGTTTTTGGACTAATAAAGTTCATTGTTACTTGAATTTGGCACGGAATAGATCATTCGTCATAAAGTCGAATTAAAATTTCACAGCCATGACTGGCTGTGGCAGTCTCTGATTGGCACTGGGACACATTTGGTTTTGTTGTTGTTAGTATTATTAAATACTGCGGACACAGTATGAGATTGGATACTGTGGATACATTATTGAGATAGTATGAGATAAATAGGATGCTAAACAAATTCAATATAAGGAAGATGGCTGTTATCGTAGAATTAACTGTTCCATGGGAATCAAATATCCTAAAAGACCAAAATATCCAATATATCATGATCTCGCAAATGCCATTACTCGGAATAGCTTCACTGTTCACCTTCACGTGGTGGAAGTAGGCGCTCGTGGCTTCCCAGCCAAATCGTGGGTCCCCAAACCCAACGTGGCTTCCCTACTTCACCTATTTAAGGATCTTGTTCTCTCCAGGAAAATAATTAACTCATTCCTAGAAAAAATATCAAAAACCAGGATTTCCGCATCTCAAATAATATGGATTCGAAGGGGGAGAGAATGGGTGATAAGGTGCACGCGCACATGTGGCAAGACAGCTGCCCTAAACCTACCACAGCCAGTCGTTAGTCCGGAATCCACCGCTCACCCCCCATAAGTGTTACAATAATATTAGGATGGGCCCGACTCGGCCTGGTCGATGAATTCCATGGCAGCTCCATTTGTACTTACCTTACTTACTCAATGCCTGGAAATTGTGTGCACGGCGAATTTTCAAAATTCGCATGATCCACATTGCTCATAGTTGTACTTCCATAGCACAGACCAGCACCATTTTGGCTGGTTCCAACAAGAAACTTTTTGTGAAAGTCTATGTAAATCATTTGATTCACTACAGCCACTTCCTACGTACTGCGATATTGTCAGATCTTTATAAATGGGCAGAATCAAAGTTTTGGTTTTTGAGTTTTTGGTTTATTTTCAGGGAGTTGGCATAGAGCACAGAGGGCAGTTTTAGAACTAGCCCGAAATTGTGTTTGGATTTGAAGAGAGTGGAGGTTTCAGCCGGTTTGGCTAAGGACGACCAAGATTTTAAACTAGCTGACACCAACACATCCAGATAGGGTAGTTGAGTTTTGGTTAAATCATAAATGAGAAAGGGTGATGACGAATGAGAATTTAGAGATTAAACTTTTTATTCGGTTACAAGATGAACTGAAGGAAATCGAAAATATATAATTTTTTAAAAAATCCATTTAAGCACATCTACGGAAAATGAACAAATTCGCACAAAAAGACACTGAGAAGTAATTAATATAATAAAAAAATATAAGACGGTGAAATGAGTTAATTTAATTTAATTTATTTCATTTAGGATAAAACTGTAAACAACAATAAGTAGGCAAACATATTAAATATATTGTTACTCTGAGAAAATGTTTTCCTCTAAATGATAACAATTTAAACAAAAAAAAACATAGCAGGGAAACCGGGAGTAGCATAGAAAGGAAGGAGCCAGGGAGGGGATGTAAGATATCCACAGCAATACATACTCATATACACTACACAATACATACTGATATAACAAATTCATAAATATAAATACAAATTCATACATGTACAAAATATGATACATAGAAATATGATAGAGTTAAATATTACATATGATGAAATATAATTATATAGAATAAAAAATGTGTTAGATACATTAACATTAAATATCGTCCTCTTCAAAAAGTTTTCCAATCTATTATTTAATTCAGCGAATATATTGATTAATGCATATCGATCATCGTACAGCCTACACTACACACACGGTTTATGAATAAATTCTGGCCATAATTGTTGTTACAATGACTGAAATGAAATAGGTAGACTATCTTGTCATTCTGATTTGTATTACCTGACATACAAACTTCATTGTCTGTCTGTCCATCAGTCTAATTTAGACTTTATGTCCTATGTATTATCTTGGCCAGTTTTAAAGCTGACAACCTGAAATTTAGCATATGTAAAATTTTCTTAAAAACAGAATGTTTTACCTTTTCGCTGTCAGATTTTTGACGCCTGATGCAGACGCCCTTTTAACCTATTTGTAAATAATCACTCATTAATTTCTTTTTTAAATATAAGATTTTAATGTTGTATCGGTTGTATTCGTATTCTTCTTAGCAAACCCTTTCATTTGATACCCATATCATGGGGGACACTAACCAACGGCAGCGCTCAGTGCCATATAGTTTATTTTACTTTTAACTTGATGACGCTAATACGCTAGCGCTTGCAATGAGCGTCCTACATGTCTTTGTTGAAAATTATCTCTTCTTGTGAGCTGACTTTTATACAGAAAAAGATAAAACGTAGGTCACTATATAAATTTTGAAATGCTTGAAATTTAAACATGGAACACATCTACTCGTATATGATATGTTTCTAAATAGCAAATTTATTTAAAATAATTTATATAAAAAATCAATAAATTTTTCAGTATTTCTGTCATCACCTGCACTGGTCTCCAATGCACTAGAAGGTAATATTATATGACTGGACATCAGAGATGCTAAAATTTTATTTAAATGCCTTCCGCATACACTTCCAGACTCTAGAAACCTCGCCGGGTGAGGATAGTTCATGTCCTCTTTGTAGCAATACCCCTTGCACAGCTAGACATATTTTGGCTGGCTGCAAGTAAATCAATGACAGTATACTTACCGCCATGACAAAGCCATTTCTGTTATTCGCAAGGAAATAGCCTCTAAGTGACTCGTGCCAACAAAGTTCTGACAGTAGGTGGTACCCTTCGAACTCCCAATACAGTTTGTGCGGGATGGCTCTAAAGGCAAAAACATTCCACTACAAAACCTTTCTCAATGATCGAGAAAGCTTCAGATTGGGTTCTGGAGGTCGATTCGGTCTCTAAGCAGTATCAATTCCCTGGAAGTCTTGGATGCACAGCTCTCCGTGCAGAGATAACTCTTTACTTATTATCTCAGAAGATGTCCTTTATTGTAGAATTAACTGTCCTATAGGAATCAAATATCTCAAAAGATGAGTACACATTAAATATTACTATGGTCTCGCAAATACCATCACCTGGAACGGCTTCACTGTTTACCTTCACGCGGTGGAATTGGCGCTTGTGGCCCCCAGCCAAATCTCTTTTTCACCTCTTTTAGGATCGTGGTCTCTAGGAAATGGCTTCAAAGGGAGAGTGAATTGAACGCTCACATGTGGCAGGACAGCTGTTCTTAACCTACTACAGCCGGTTGTTAGTCTGGAGTCCACCACTCAGCTCCCAGAAGTGTAAGTACAAACTGAGCTGCCATCGACTTCACCGACCTAGGTCGGGCCCATCATAATACTATTGTTACACTTCTGGCGGGTGAGCTGTGGATCTGGACTAACGACCGGCTGTGGTAGGTTTAGGACAGCTGTCTTGCCACATGTGAGCATACAATTTACCACCCATTCACTCCCCCTTCGAAATAAAATCATGATGTGCCCGACTCCAGTCGGTGAATACCATGTCAGCTCTGCTTGTATTTATTATTAGCAATGTCCAAAAAGTAAAAGTGAAGATGATGACGCACAAGAGAATGAAGCAACTTGCCGCTACTGAGAATGCCATTAGAAAAAGTAGCTCTGGCTAAGGACAGTGTTTGTTGAATGAGGGATTTCCACCATGCAGATGCTCGAAGATCCTAATGATAGTTTCCAGTACGACTAAATACAAATGTCATCATGACACATATCCAAGAAACTCTCCTGGTTTTCCAGCTTCGATATCCACAAAAAAAACAACAGTTATATAAAAACACAATATTTATCTTCAATAGAAATAACATCAATTTAAAGTGACTAGAGAAAATTATATAAAGTACACAGAAGTGTCAATTCGGATAATATATTGATATCAATAGCACTATCTAATATAGTAAAGTTAGACTTTTAAAAACACATTGTTTTATTAGTTTTCCCATCAAAATATCTCATGTTTGTCTATTTACATACGTACATACTTATTGTCGATCATTTTTTAAAATTTAAACTCCTTTGGAGGCCTTTTTTAAATATCATGTATCACAATATGCAATTGATTATTAGATCTTATTTCCTCCGAGCCGCTGTTGTCTATACATTTTATAAATCGTTGGCACACGTTGCTAGTTGAAAAATCAGTCTTTTCAAGTGGTGCTAAACACGTCTATACTTTTTATAGTTCATTGTCCTCTGGAACTCGTTCTTTTTACATTTCTGTATCTGTAAAAGAAATTAGGTCAATCACTATGGTTTTTCATTCAGCTGCTCGTAATGGCGGTTGCAGAGTCTAGGTAGCGACAGGCGCTGTATATATCGATGCCCCCAAAACCTGACTACCTGTTGCCTAGAGAGACAGGTTTAAAAGTCATCGGTGTACCAAGCGGTCTTTGCTAGGTAGAGTAGTGTGAAACCACCATTATAATGATACAAATAAATAGGTATCAGTTGGGCACCTAATAGTCTAGTAGAAATACAGATTGACATGCAAAAATTACCAGGTGTGATTTTTGTTTTATATTTTTAACTATTTCTCTATAACCCAAAAAGGAAGTTTTCCTAGTATATTTTATAAATTGTATGTGTTGATATCTAGTTGCAGATGATATAGTCAGTTTTTCTAACAGTTCTATTCATGCAAAATAGATTTTTGATAAAAAAAACAGGAAAAATAGGCTTTGGCCCGTTCTGTGATTGGTAATCAGTGACTTATCCAAAATGGCTTAAAACCTATTTTAACAAGTTTCTCTTGCCACCACAATTTCAAAAATACCCATATACGCTATGTTTGCTCTACCTACTGGTTAGCTCCTCCAGGCCAAGTAAACCAGGATGCACCTGCGCGACTGATCGAACATGGCGGTGCTTAGGTTCACTCAGGGAGGCTCCATACCAAATTTGGTTAAGATCGGACTACGGGATGTCCTTGGACTGATGGACATACAGACAAACGCACAGCATGCATCAGACTATATGGCCCGACCTATATAATACTACAGATAAGCTAAAAAACGTACAATTAAAATACTCCAAGGAGGACTTGTATCTATCATGACAACATACATTAATAAATACTTGGGAGCAGGGCTGCTACCCACCGATTATATGCAAATGACCTCTACCTATGCGAGCTGTCCGATTATTGCGGATCATAATGGTTCTGTGTAGTCTGGGCTATGATGACCATTGTGTTTTTAGTCGGCCCAGGTCGTGGAACAACTCCTATCCAGGAGCCTCCTCGAAAAGGGACCAACCGGTGAACCCGCTGTGCGGTGGACTTTGGGACGGAAACTCGGGCTGATCCGGACAGTTGGCGCACGGGGCAGGCAAACCGGCCGAGTTGTCACTGACGAATACTTGGAGGAGTTTAGAAGTGTATGCTTCTTAAGAAAGCGGGGAAAGCAGGTACCTCTAGCTGCTTATCCATAGAAACGATAGTGTGGGCCGCCCGATCTCGGGTGAGAGTTGCCGAGTAATGGCCGCCCCGTATCCGCTATATTCCAGTCAGGAATACCGCTTGCTGAGGTAGAGGACCGCGCAAGCGACCTCGAACCTGCAACCAGACGGGTGGTCGGAGGAATCCGACTAAATCTGGGAGTCAGAGGGTGAGGCTGCCCGGTGGTAATTCCCTGTGCCTTGCCGTAAGGCGTTGGACTCTGACGGGCAGGTGATGGAGCTTGGTAAGTAGTTTGTTTACGTCCTCAAGGCTCTGTGTTTGGCCTCGGAGTGATATAGCAATAAAATTATCAATCTGTGTCACGGTAATTATCACTTGGTGAAAACTTTAGACGCATGGATGTCTGACGCACTGGCCGGTTTGCTGGACTTTGCTATTATACAAAGAATAGCGAAAGGAGCTTGGATGCAACCTAAAAAATCGAGGGTAGTTAGATACCGTATGCTATATATCCTTAGAAACTATACATTGGCCAACCGATCTCGGGTGACAAGCCGAACAAAGTGGCGCCTCATAATCGCGATATATTCCAGTGAGAAATTGCAGCTACATAAGTAGAAGAATGCGCAAGCAACTTCGAACCTGCTAACAGACGGGGAGTCAGAGTAATCTGACCACATCTGAGAGGGAGGACGAGTGGATGTGAGCTTGAAAATTCCCAGTGCCCCGCGGTGAGGAGTTGGACTCTCACGGACTGCGGAGTAGTTGGTTGGAATTGTGAATATGTATTGTCCAAGTTCTGTACATTCATCTCGGGGCCATATAACGATTAAGTTCGTTAAACTCCTCGGGGTGTCGGGTTCGTCCGTATATAAAACTTACAACCGACGTTGTTTCTAATTCCCACTCAGTCCGGGGATTGCTGAACTGCTTGTGGACTCGCCCTGGCCCGTCGCTCGTGCCGTCGAAATGACTGATTTTTATTCCTCGGTTTCTATTTTGTTTTGATCTATTTGTAAAGACGTTGGCATGAGAAAATAAATATGTTTATTTGGTGTTAATTTAAGCGACTGGTTTCGTCGTCCGCTGCCTATTTTGACTCCTTCACCAGTGCATTGCACCAGGCGCGGATTCCTGTGGTATATTTGGCTGTAGTCGTGGTTCAAAATAACGTTGACAAAATTGAAAATTAAAACGTGAGTTGCGTTAACGTTTGTTTTGCTTATTTTTTGTAGTCTAGACGGCAAATTAAAATTGTGTGATAAGAAATATCTAAATTAATGGCCTATGTTTTCGCAGCGAGGAGCAATTAAATTTTTATATGAAGCTGAAAAAAGAAAGAGAGGGCGAGATAAAATATCGATACAAAGAACTAGCCACTTCGGAGACTGTCCGAGAGAGGAAAAAAAAAACACTGTTGGGATTTCTAAGAAACAACCCAACGCCAAAAGAATCGCAATCCAAAGAATAACTTGGAAACTTGTCTCGAGATCTAATGTGCAACGCATCCCCACCGTCGCTCTACGTTCAACACATTGTCAAATATGACCTCAATTTGACGCATATAAACTGCGAAAACCTCAACTTCGTAAGGACAAAGATAAAAAGTTCGGCTCGAAAGATGTCCTTTTTTCAAACGGCGTGTCACTGCTGAATATTGGAAAATATCGTATTTCCAAATGATTTTTTTTTTCGATTAAACAATCTTATAGCCACCAAAATGATAAAGTATAGGCTGCTAATCGTTCAAAATCTGCAGCTGTTGTTGTTCAAACTGAAACGCTAAATCTCTTATAGTTTGGTGCAGCATTTGGGTTACAAGCAAAACTAACCTTGTTTTTGTTGAAAAGGGTGTCAAAATATTCTTAAAAGGCTTGGTGATTTCTTAGAACCAGAAGCATTTCGGCAATCAGCTTTTAATGTTGTGGACATTTTAATAAGGCCCTGCACCAGCTCACAGCACCAACAGCGTTCAACGGTGATTAAAGGACAATTTTTCTAATTTCATCAGCTCTAGGAATTGCCACCCAAATTGCACGACTTGAATCACATGGACCTGAATCGCATGGAGTCCCATGTATTAAATATTATTAGCGCTAGGTCTACTCTATATGACACAATTTTAATAACATAAATTCAGCACTTGGCCGGGAATGCGATAAAATAACAGTGGAGAAAATACGGAAAATTGTTTCGTATTTGGTAACAATTGTTTGTTTTGTGTCTTCGGGCACACTGTACCGTACAGGGCCGCCTGTAGTGTTACTCCAGGTCCGACCACAAAGCAGGTTTCACCGGATTAGTCCTTCTTCGGGGAGTCTGTTAGATGGGAGCTGAGCCGTAAGTCGGTCCGACCGGGTGTACAAGGTGGTCATATGGCCGAGCTGCACATGCCCCGTTAGGCCTCTCACTGTGCTTGTGTGAGGGGCCTTATAGGGCATTGATCTTTCTTTTGCTACGTCATAGTCAATTGTTATATTGCCGTTTTTTTCATGCTGGCCACTTCGAACTTGGATACTCCAATTTGAGTTGGATTTTCAAATTTAAATAAATTCCAATTCAAAACCATATTATCCCTTTTTCGTCCGTTCGTAGAATTATGTACTTGTTAATATACCTATGTATGTAGTATAATGTACTATAATAATGTCGAAATTATGATTTAATTTATTGGTAGACCAGAGATTTTATTTCTAGAAATATCAGGTCTCATCAGAATTGTTACCTAATATTTTTTTTATACCTTCTCAATAAATGAATGCACGTCTTCTTTCCGAATCCCTTTTCCAAATTTTAGTTCCGAATGGAGAAAATTTAGCATTTATGAATATTTTGCACGACTAGCGCTTTTTGGCCCGTATACGTAGTATTACGTAGTACCGCACATGTATAGTATTATGCATGCTGTGCGTTGGTCTGTCAATCCAGGAGTTCCCGTGGTCCGATATTAAAAAAAATGATATGCAGCTTCCCTGGCTAATCACAAGTACCACCCGATGTCAGCAAATTATATCCGAGTCACGCATGTGCTGCTGGAGGTGCATACGGATTTATTTGGACTGGAGGAGGATCTGACCAATAAGTAGAGCAAGTATAGCGTACATGTTATTTTTGGAATCGTGGGACAAGAGAAACATATTGGAATATGTTGTAATTCATTTTGGATAAATCTGGGATTACCAATTACGGGACGGGCCAAATTTGTCGATATATTTTGATGATTTTCCTGTTATTCTTGTTGCTGTCACCTAATTTTTGACAAACTAATGTGGCAGCCCTGCTCGAAGTTTAAAAATTAAGAATTAAATATTACTTTCCACTTACCAACTATATTAAGGTTTATAAATATACTCATTGGCGGATGAGATGACACTTGGCACTCATATACGCCTTCATCTCTTTTCTGTAGGTACTTTATATGTAGACTCCAATCCTGTGGGAAATAGAAACAAAATATTATGCCAAAAACACCATGAAACATTACACCAATCTTGTAACATGACGATCCGTGCCGGATCTTTACTTATTTCTAATATCTTCATGTACTCGTAGCTCGGTCACTGAGGCAGTCTTACAAGTCATTGAGAAACAAATATTTTTTGTAACGCTCCACTATTATTTTAGTCTGATGAAAACTCAAGAGAAGTATATAATTAACAATATAATTTAACCATAATAATTTAGATCTAATCATCGATTACATAAAAAAAAAATTTTTTTGTCTTTCACTCATATTTACAGATCAGTCATAGTAACACCTTGTAACTAGCATAAGGCGTCGAAGTTATAATTAAAGTCATTAACGTATATCGGTCGGTTAAATAATTCTCCTAGGACATCAAACAGAACATCGCTCAAGGCTCTCCACCCAGGGTATCTTAACCGGAGTTGAATGATAAAATCTCTGCTTGATACCCATAATAATAATGTGAAACCAGCAGAACTCGCGGTTTAGGCAGGCAGTACAAATAGGACATCAGGATTTGAAGATCAAAGGTTGAATCTCATATGCTTGCCTGAATACGTGCGCTAAGTTTTATGGTAATTAGTTACGTAAAATTAGTTCAAAAAATAGGCGCAAAATTTGGTGTATGCAGAAAGTAAAGGCAAATAAAACCGTTTAACCCAACCAACGCCTCTCCTTACGAGTGCCTATTATGCCCAGAGCCGCAGTTAATTGCATAGATAGGTCCGCGCCATAGGCGAGCGGTATTAACTTGTTACATGTTAATACCGTTATATATTATAATTTATTTCGATTTTTTTTCAATTGACGTCTAACTTGTTTATTTATTTAATTTATATATCGAAAATTGAAGTTCGTGTGATAAGTAGTATATATACCTAATCCGTCACTTACATACAGATTTGTAGTAATTTTTCTAACATGTACAAATAAAACGATATAGCAGTAAGCTGAATGAGCGCCAAAGAAAAATAACATTGGGTTTAATTAGAAAAATACCCTAATATAACTTTGAAAAAGAGTAATGCAAGCAATGAAGAAATATAATCGCCTCTCGGACAAATACGCTATTCGAATAAAAATATTGCTTAGATGAGTACAAACGACCATCTTTTGAGATTGAAAACATGGACCTTTAGCGATACACAGACTTCTAATATTATTTGAAACCGACGACTGGCGAAGCTTCAAGCATTTAGGGTACAAGTCGCGTACTTGACGCAGCGAACCAACGATACAAATCGTCCGTCAACCAGGTACTTGACGCGGCAAACAGATGCACCCGTACTCGTCTACTTTGGGAATAAGGTCAACTTCGGTAATACCATGCTTGCTACTTTTACTACACCTATGGCTTTGTAGTTTCTGTCTATTTGTCTGACAAATTGAGATATGTTTTACAGTGGTAAACTCTCATTTTTGTTACAACTTTTTCACTTAGGAGAATAGACCATTACTCTTTGGTACATGCCATTGATTTGTTGCTAAACTAAGTTGGCAATTATTCAAGGGCACCGTCTCCGCCCATTCGAGCAACTTCAGACGTGACTTAGGAAAGAAAGCAAGAAGTTTGTCCAAGTCCATTACATGGCAAACTCGCGGAGGTCGGCCTTTAATGATAGCAGAGAAGGATAAGCAGATAAATAGAGGTAGAGACGTAACATTAACTCTCTAAGAGGGCGAACACAAGACGCTATCTGTAATTAAAGTAATGGATTGAGACAAAACGACCTTTCACCAATATTACCATCATAATTATTTCTTCTAGAGATATTCACGACGCAGCGTGGTCAAATATAGATTTCAATCTTTTCACCGATGAACTCTCCTAAATTATTGAATTTAATGGTCTTTTTTTAATACCGAATATGGGGTACAAAGACTTACCGAAATTATTAAATTAGCCCAATTAATCTTGGAAGGTCCGCCCGCGGCCCTCCTCTGTAGGTTTCCAACGAGAAACGAAACAATAAATGATTTATTTCTTTTAAATTTTACGTGATGTTTAGGGCGAAGAGAGCTTTATTATACCAACCTATATCATAAATCTAAATTTAGAATTCAGATTGATGAAATTGGCAAAGAAATAATATTATTTCATTCCTCTGGGTATTTCCCAATTAGAGTGTTATTTGACTTTATATATCGTTATTTTATTATAGACGTGAAAACGTCTCTAAATAGGCTTCCATACTAAAGTCCGCCAGAGTTAGCGATGAAACGCTTTCGTTGTATGTAATATATTTCGTGATGCAGTGCAAAGTGACGTATATATTTTATAATTCCTTCCTTGAATATGTCTATCGTATTCAAGGGCGTGGTCGGATAGAGATCTCGAAATAGATTCCGGACGACCAATGCATCAGACGGGCTAACCAATCCACCCCGGAGCGTTTTAACGATATTTATCATTTTATCACCCCGAGGCGAAACGCAGAGACAGTCGCTAGAGTTG
>JAOPUG010000037.1:3744197-3754529 GCA_027564375.1 Micropterix facetella | reverse complement strand
CTGTACATCTTAATATATTATACATACATACAAGAAAATAATCATATGGGCCGAAGTTTGACAAACCCTTGGGTTTTAATCCTGTCCCAGTTTCAATTTTTCAACTGTCATCTAGTTTTGAAGACGGCGTATGCCGAAATTTAATCAAATAATATTCACTTAAATTAAGATCTAATCGAGTGATTTTATTTTCAGGGAGTATGATTGCCTAGTTTTAGAGATGGTTGGATGAAAGGTGAGCGTTACTAGTACAAAACGGCCGTTTGAACCTACTTCTTTCTCCTCAAAACGGACATTCAACCAATCTATTTAAACGTATAGCTTTTCCAAATCCAATCATGGGTCTCCTTCCTCACTATGCAAGTCATGTATTTTTATTTTCTTCATTATTATCCGTCAAGCGGTAGACGGATATTGATTTCATTGGATTCACCTTTGTTTCCATTCAACTAATTATGATGTCTTTCGTTAAATAAATATGTCAAATGATATAATATATTATATTGCTTTAGTTTTTGTAATATATCTATATGCTACATTATAACAAGGAGATATTTGACACAATGTTTCATGTAATACAAATAAATGCAACCCCCGAACATTATTTCAAACCCGAACGCATCCAAATAAAAAAGACAAAAATCAGCTGTTTCATTGAGCGACAGCCATTTTACTAATCTATAATGCCCTTAACTAGCCGCCCCGTCTGGTCGTTAACAGCATCTTAAGGTACATACATTGCCACGCTCTATTCAACAGCTGATCAACGCTCGGTTAAGCTTAAAATACGTATGTTTTTCACATTATTTTTTAAGCAGCCAAAATGCATGTATTTCTAATGCTGTATATGGTTCCAGAAGGGCAACCTACAAGATGTTTTATTTATTACGATGAATTGGCGTATACGTAGTGTTAAGTGATTAGCCAATAAATAAACGTTTAAAACTCGTATTCTGACTGCGATTGCGCTTATGAAGCATACAATTGTAGGTACATTGATGTTATAAAAGATGCGGTCGCACGATTTTGTGGTGCGATATACGAGTAGGTATGTATCTTCTTATCACTGAGCTTTAGAAATACATAAGTAATATATGACATTTTGGCACAATATTATGGTTTAAAAAATGTTTCTGTTGATATTGAGAGAGAAGTCTTTTGGTGGTCTTTTGGTATAATTCCACTAATTTTAGTACAACTTACCCCTTTTGCATTACAGTTTGGATATTACACAAAAAAGCAAAAGTGTTGCTGAACAGCCCGTAAATCTGGCAAGAGGGCCGAATATTATCGAATTTGTACCGTGTCCCTGGCGGATTTCCCCATATGTGTTAGATTTACACGGAAACGTTAGGACGAGTACACACTCGCACTTGGGGCGGAGACGTGCGTTTACATTTCGCGGCCTGAATTTAAAGCGTTCGGTTCGGTCGAAGCAATCTTTTATTCACAAAAGAAGCTTTTAGCTCCTCCGAGTTAGCGGCGGCGTTCCTTCCTTTCACAGACTTTATCGCCGCTCGCCGCGTCTCGCTCGCTCTCTGTCATCCCGCCGCTGAGCAACAGAGACGACCGCACGTGCTCGGGAAGTAATTTGACGTGCCCCACTAGTATGATTCGGGTAGGTGTATTTTTCTTTGGATTTGTTTTGCTTCTGGATTTGTCGGATTAAGCGGAAGCTTATGCGGGGAGTATTTTGACAATCGGCACTTAATATCGAGTTTGAAAAGTGCGCCCATCACAATAGAGGATAGGTTAAATCATAAATGTATTTAAATCTTGATTGCACAAAACAAATAATATAATAACAGGAAAAGTAGCGATATACATTGCGACTTTGGACCGTCCCGTGATTGGCAATCACTGACATCCAAAATTGCCTAAAGCCTATTCCAATAAGTTTATCTCGTCACCACGATTCCAAAAAAACGCATATACGCTATGCTCGCTCGACCTATTAGTCGGACCCTCCTCCAGGATAAGTAAATGTCGATGAGGCGCTGCGGCGCAACGAATTTTCGGCAATGCCATATGTTTAAGGTATTTGACATAGGTATAAGGTACTGCGGTTTTCAAATATTTGGCATCGCGTCATTCTACAGCAGTGTTTCCTATATACCGGGTCGCAACATTGTCAAATTTGTCTCATGTCAAAAGTTTTGTTCATGTCAAAATCTCTCATGATTCATTTGTCGTTTTGTTCATGATTTAAACATTTAGTTTTATCTATTTCATCATCATTATTATGCCTAATGATCGCCAATAATCATAATCATCATTAAAATCGATAACACTAATTAGTACCGCAGGTCATTAGGTATTCGGTGAGCGTTTTGTGCGAGCCATTTCCATCCGCCCTACATCTCGTTGGATTCGCCCTCGCCAGGCTCTGGGCGGGCGGCGGTTGCTAATTGCCGGGCTGAGGGCAATTAATTAAAACGACCGCTGAAAAATTAATAACTGAGCGATGCGACGCCCTGGTTGCTAGGCACTGCGTTCGGCTTAACAGATTACTAAAACAGTGGCATTTCATCCACAAATGAAACACGAAAGCTATCATTAAATTATTAGATAAAAGCTTAAAAATACACTGGAATAGTATAAATGACGAATTTTGTAATTAAAAAATTTAAATTAGCTAAAAAACTTGATTTTTTCCTTGATAGAATTAAAGGCTATTCCGTGCCAAGTAAACACCTGCAGCAGCAACTGCTCTACTAGGATCGAATTATTTGCTGCCACCAGATGTTGCTTAAGGTCAACAGGTAATCTTCATACCAAATTTGGTTAAGATCGGACTACGGGAAGTATGCAGACATACGGACGGACGCACAGTATCCATCAGCATATATGGCCCGTCCTACGGACGGCCCAAAAAGTGTCGAAGAAAAAACAAAAAGTTGACAGTAAACCGAAACTATATTTATATCCCAGAGAGAAGTGTGTGTAAGTGAAATGTGAAATTTAAACTATTGATTTCAAGCTTCGATTATGCTACTATTCACTATGAAAATCGTTATGTTTTGTGAGAAACAACATGAAACATATCTTCTGTGAGTCAGTCGATGGGCCTTGCCCAAGACTCATGAAGTCTTCCGCTGGCCAATTACCCTTTATCGGAGCTTTACGAGAGCTTGGCCCATTGACACGGCTTTCTGGGTGTGGCGTCGCAGGGCTGAGCGCCTTGCGGGAGGTATCTGGTGAGGCGCCCGATGATGCTGGTGCCTTATGATGGTGGACTAGTAGACAGGAGTACATGGCGTTGAATGACTGCTGAGTTGCGATACCCGCGCTGATGGTTCGCTAATATAGCAGACAGCGCGGGTACGGTTTCAGGACTTCTGCAGCCTCCTAGTGTGCGCCATCGTAGATCAGCCAATGTTTTGAAATACACCAAATGCCATAGCGTCGTTGAAGTATCTCAATGATCTCTGTTGCATATGATGAATTGCGTCGTTTTGGAGCTGGCGTTTTTGGCCCGTCTGATGCATGCTGTGCGTTTGTTTGTTTTTGCTCGTCCGAAGACTTCCCATGCTCCGATCTTAACCAAATTTAGTATCCAGCCTCCCTGGGTGACCTTAAGTACCATAAGGTGGCAGCAAATCCGAGTTCCACAGGTTCTGCTGCAGGTGCATCCTGGTTTACATGAACTGAAGGAGGAACTGACCAATAGGTAGAGCAAAGATGTCGTATATTTGAAATTGAGGTGACGAGAGAAACTTGCTGGAATAGGTTTTAATACATTTTGCATAGATCAGGGGTTACCAATCACAGGACGGGCTGAAATTGCCTAGGATATTAGGATATGTAGGAACAAATACACAGAAAGACAGGAAAAAATAAAAACCAGTGTTTTTTCTTCTCTATGGCAAAAATGATATATTCCAAGTATTTTTTCAAAATAACTTCTATGTACGGAAAACTGTTAGGATATGACAATATTAGCGAATGTTCTACGAAACTGTTGGTACATGCATCTTTCTAATTTTGCTCAAATGGAATGCCAAATATTTTAGGACAAATATTGAGTAGCGGTTCGATCCGGGGAAAAACAGACTATTATAATTAATTCCAATAGACATTTTCCGAATTCGCAAGCGGTCTCGAAAATTTTGTAGAAATATAAAAAAGAATGTGGAACATTCCCGAGGGCATTACATTGGACTCTATTTTCCGGATAGCTATCTCTCTGTCGCTCTTTCTGTTTCGTTCGTCGCTGCGCCGCGCCGCGCCCGGTCGAGTTGAAATGCAGACATTAATCACGTTGCTTATTCTGAGTAGTCGGCAATTCCTCTCCATTATTCAGCGTGTACTGGTGGGAGCCCGCAGATAAGACGCTTAGCATACCGTCGGCCATTAAAAAAGAATTTCTCCGGGCGACGCGACGGAGCACAACGCGAAACTCCTGCGAGAGATCCGCTCTGCTGCCGAGCTTGCTGCTCAAGTTTCACATCCACTTGTAGGTCCCTTTGGAATAATATTAAATAATTATTTAATTAAAAAATATTTTTTAACTTACTACGTTTTTAAAATGGACTAAAAAGTATATAAAAAAATCTCCTAACCCCATAAAGAAAACGAAAAACCTGGGGCATATGAAATAGATAATTAATTGATGCATGAATAGTTCACAGTTCACATCTAAGTTAGTAGCAAATATCAATTTGTCAAACGCAATTCAAATTCAAGTACGCACATATTTGGGAAATAATAACCCTGATCTTGTTGTCTTGGACAATTTGCTCAAATATGCTCAAATATGTTAGAGCAAAGCCCAACTGCTTGATTATCCTCAAATCTCAACACTAAACTTAATATCGTTGATTTTTGTGTTTCTTGTATTCAAGAAGGCACACTTTCTTGAACTTGAACTAAGTGGCAGGTGTTGGATTCAATAAACACATTTTGATACGGAAGCTTGGCGCTCTTTGAAAATCCCCAGGCAGGATTTGAAGAGCATTCATAAATTTGCTATGAATTGTTATTGATGAAAACGTGGGACCCTATTGTTAGTGACTAAGGTATGAAATGTAAACTATTCATGCATTAATTAATTATCTATTGCATACGTTCCACGTTTTTCGTTTTTTGTATGGGGCTAGGAGAAATTATTTTATACTTTTTAGTCCGTTTTAAACACGTGGTAAATTAAAAAATATTTTTTGTTAAAATAATTGTTTTCTGCTTTTTAATCTTATATATATATATATGAAATATTGCAATCGATGTTAAGCATCTAGATGAGATTACGACAGAAATATGTGGAAAATTTCAGGTTTATAATATTTTATCTTCACCTGATCATATCTGAAATAGAAACTTGTTATATCTACCTACCAATAATATATCGATCTGTTTAATTGTTAATTTCCTGAAAAATAAAGTACATTTATATTAGGTTAGATCGAGGCGAATAGAATCACAGGGCGAATCCGATCAAAATAAGTAAATCATAAGTTTTGAATGATCGCTTATTAGCTATAATACTTTACCAACCGATCGCTTCACTTCCTCCCTCTATCCCTGCACCTCACGACACACTCGGTACTTGGCTGCGACTCACAGGTTAGTTGGGGCGACTAATTTGACGAGCATCTAAGGTATGTAGTTATATTTTCTTTACATTAAATTAAGGATTTATGTTGGAATTTGACATTTCTATATTCTTATAAAATGGCATTAGTCTTATTTTAGGATCTAACTTGATTTATGTATATTTTTGACGGTTTTTTAATCTTCGATATGGGCTATTTGGATCGTGTTTTTCGGGGCGAATTGAATCTTAGCCTTGTATTGTTTATTTCATCTTTGTAAATTCATAACACTTTCATTTATTGTAGATGGTTCGCACTTACAAAAGAAAGATTGATCAAGGACAATGGTGTCCAGACAAAATGAATCAGGCCGCAACGAAAGTCTTGACTAAAGAGATAACTATACGCCAAGCTGCTGAGATCTATGGTATACCATTCACTTCCTTACAAAGAAGAGTTACTTTATCTAGAGGGGTTATTATGTATCGAGGCGACCAGCAAGTAATGGATGAGGACACTGAAAAAAAATCACTGATCGATTAGTACACTTAGTGGGTCAGGGATTCGGAATAACACCAAAGGCGGTAAGAAGTATGCCTTTAAATATGCACAGAGTTCAAATATTAAGCACAATTTTATAGAGCTACTAAAATAGCTGATGAGGACTAGTTTCATTAAAAGAAATGCAAATTTATCGATTCGTAAGCCGGAAGGTCTATCAAGAGCCAGGATTGATGGTATGAAAAATGAAAAAATTGCTGAGTTTTCACGACTTTAGAAAAATTAATAGGCGAAAGCAATTTAAGATGAAGGCCTGAATGTATTTATAATGTCGATAAAACTGGGATATCGCTTAACAATCGACCTCCTAATATTGTTACACAGAAAGGATCTATAGATGTCGTCAGCATGACGAGTGTAGAGCGTGGTGAAAATTTGACAGTCTTGGCCTGTATGAATGCGGCAGGACATTATATTCCGCCGTTCGTACTTTTTAAAGGTATGCATAAACAAGACGATTTTTTGATTGGAATGACCACTGGCACAGAAGTTGCGATGACAGAAAAGGGCTGGATAAATGAAGAAGCTTTCAAACTGTGGATTCAACATTTCAATCGTTATCGTACTAAATAAAATTAATTTTAATTTTGGACGGACACGCATCACATACGAGCTACTCAGTGGTAGACTATTGTCATTCTTTGGAAATCGAACTTTTTTTGATACCTCCACACACATCACACGCTTTAGAACCTCTTGCTGTATCGTGTTTTAAACCACTGAAATCTTATTACAACCAGCAAACTACATCATGGCAGCATTTAAACCCAATTAAGGAAATCACTAAAGTCGCTTTTGGAGGACTATTCAAACTGGCTTGGAACCTGGCAGCCACAGTTGGAAATGCTACGAAAGGCTTTGAAAAGACTGGAAAATATCCATTAAATCCCAGTTCAATACCAGACCATAAGTTCATCGGGGGTGAAACGCCTCGAAATCTTGATTCAATCGGTTATTCCAGTGAAAAACAGCCGAACAATATATTGTCCGACTGCCATGAGCTTACGGATTCGTCATCCATCAGCTCCTAACAACAACCAACCAGTTCCACTGACAATCAGCCACCCGTCAGCTTTGAACAGACTAACTATTCACAGACATCAACCAGCTCTCAGAAAACTGATAATGCACAGCCACCTACCACCTCTCTACAGGCTGATAATGCACAGGTATCTACCAGATCTGGTCAAGCTAATAATGCACAGGCATCTACTATGTAGCTTTCAACCATCGGTTGGCAATGCTGAAGTTAGAGACGCCATAAACGACATTCTTCCATCACATTTGAAGTCACCAACAGCACTTAAAACAACTCGTAAAATCACAAAACCAGTTTTGCTTTTGACATCGCCACACAGTAAGGATAATCTTCTTATTAAAGCACAAAAGAAACAGGAAAAGTTGAACAAGGAACTCCTTCGAGTTAAAAGTCAAAAGAAAACAAAGAGATTAAGATAAAAGGTAAAACTATACTTGGAATAAAAGTCAAAAGCAGCCGTTTCTTCAAGAGAGTGATTCTACATTTATTTTTCCGAAAAAATTGTTGATCTGCCATTAGATAATAGGATACAATACTATGAGTGCGAAGAATAGTGCCAAGAAAAGTGTGCTGATAGAGGTGGATGTAAAGGAACTTATACTTGTGACTATGTGCCTTCTAATGTCGATTGATAATGAAAATGTTAATTATAGTTTAATTATATGTTTAAGATTCCATTAGTCCCTACACTAGGGGCGATTCGGATATTTTTTTGTTTTTTTGCCCACAGGCAAGATGGTTTATGTTTATTTTAAGTTTCATATTGTTCATTTCATATTTAAATAAGTGTAGATTTGATTTTTGTCATTAAAAGTAATCTTCATATAGAAATAGTATATTTTTAACCCTCAAACTCTTTTTTGATCCGATTTGCCAAAGTCTACCCTATACGGTTTTATTTCAATATTAAAATAAATTAATGCCATATCCTTCTTAGTAAACATTTATATATGGCACATTCATGGTGCTAGAGGTCCTAGTTGTCACATTCTGTCCATCTCCTTCATTGCGTCTTCATTGTACGGTATCGCTACTGAGTTTTGAGCAATCGAACTCATCTATTCTTAATCCACCCAATGATATGACACGACTTAATGCGCTTCCGATTCTGCTTCCGATTCCTGTTGAAGCTTCTATTATCGTTTTTGCTTCTCATTCTCTAGTCGTCGCTTACGTTGTGTGGCTTTCTACATGGCCATTGTAGAAATTGTCACTAATGCACTATTCACTATTAGTATTATAATTATATATGCTGGAAGACAAATTCCTTTACTGGAAGTCAATTAGTTTTTATTCACGATACGTAAATTTAATTCACTAAATTTACAAAATAAAACCTAAACACAGATTAGCGTCATTAAAATAAGTGTACACAGAATTTCAGCTCAGGCATTTCAATGCATTTGTCAGTCAAAAATTTCTATATTTTTCAAGCAGAGCGTTGCCTAGCGACCTCAGACGATGGCAGCGCTGCGCTTTGCTTGCAGCGTAATTCGGACCGCCACTGCTAAATGGCGCTGTTTATTTAATTTTATTATTAATCGAACTAAAATGGGCTAAAAGCATATTGTATTGTATTGTTTCCGGAACCAAAGTTATGTGCAAAATTTTAGCATGATCGGATATCGGGAAGTCAGTTTGAAATTGATTGCAAACTTTATATCGAACAGATAGACACCGGGCAAACAGACAAACCAACAGACAAATGGACGTACAAGAAAGAGACCTAATAAACAGGAAGTAAAATAAAACTGTTGCTGATTTTAATCATGGAATAATCAGCAAAACAACAAAAAGCTATTTAGGAGGCAGGTAAGAAAAATAACGGAGACAAAAAATTAAAAGCTAGCTTAGAGATAATTTCTGATGATAAAACGATAGATTATTTTGTGATAGTAGCAACTAAATTTGGTGAATATTTTGTAAATAGTACTTCGAAAGTGAATATTAATCCAAATAATAATAAAGAATATCGGCGATAACTGAATTAGACATGTACAATATTGAATATCTTATTCGTTAAGCCAATTACTTACCAGTGAAGAATTAGAAATAATGTAAATAAATAAATAAAACAGTCAATCTGCAAGGACAGATGAAAATCCAATATCGGTGACAAAAAAAAGCAACCGAGTCTCTGAAAGATCCTCTAGCACAGGTAATCAATGCTTCTATGAAAAATGGGGTATTTCCAAAGACTTAAAGCTATATAAAGTAATTTTTATTTAAAAAAAAAATGGTGGAAGTTTAAAATTATTTTAAAACATAACGGAATGTAGAAGATACCGAAAAAAGAAATAACGATTTAAAAAGGTAAACTTGTACCATCTATCATTTCACTTTTTAAGGATGAAGCAGTGATACAACTAAGGTACATTTGGGAGTGTCAACTACTAAGGGCGAACTCGTCCACCCCGGAGCGTATTAACAATATCAATCATTCTATTACCCCGAGGCGAAACGCAGAGACTTTAGGACGAAGACAAATCTACGTATCAAGCTCCACCTGCGCCCATAAGAGACCAACTCCTTACCGCGAGGGACTGGGAATTTTCAAACCCAGTGGGCGTCCTCGCCCCCTTACTACCAGATGCGGATCAGATTACTCCGATCCCCCGTTTGGTCACAGGTCCGAGGTCGCTTGCGCGGTCTTCTACTTCTAAAGCGGTATCCCTAACTGGTATGTAGCGGATACGGAGCGGACTTTGCTCGGCAACTCTCACCCGAGTTCGGGTGGCCCACCTATCATATCTATGGATAAGCATTAGAGGTACCTACTTACCCCCGCTGTCTTAAGAAGCGTACACTTCTAAATTCCGTCAGAATCAGTCAGTGACAACATGGCCGGTTGCCCGCTCCGTGCGCCAGCTGTCCAGGTCATACCCGAGTTACCGTCCCCGGGTCGGCCGCACAACGGGTTTATCGGGTTGGTCCCTCTTCGTGGATGTCCTGAATAGGAGTTGCTCCGCGAGCTGGGCCGACCAAAACGTAACGGCCATTATAGCGCAGGCTCCACGTAGCCATTATAACAACAACTAAGGTACACATCTTGTTGCTTACTATCGCTATACTAGTTGATTATAGCGCGCCTAAGGCTACAATAAATCGAATTTCGAATGTTACAGGGGTCGCCCCCACCCCGCCCCGGCCCCCCCCTATGAGTGCGGCGGGGGGGGGGCCCGCCGCGGGGGGGTGGCGGGG
>JAOPUG010000037.1:3722448-3734259 GCA_027564375.1 Micropterix facetella | reverse complement strand
CCCCTGATCATTCGTTATATAATAGTTATAAAAATAAATGCCCTGGGGATCAAGGTCGGCTGGCGGATGGTTGGTTGACTACAACGTAGCTCCGAATAATATTACTTTGGCCACCCAAGTGTCAAAGTCTTTAAATCCTGCGCAGACATACACGACAATCATATGGGCCGAAGTTTGACAAACCCTTGGGTTTTTCCCTTGCCCAGTTTCAGTCTTCAGTTTTAGCTTCTCTTTCTTCTTATAGTGACGTCTCCCAACAGTCGATGCGTACTAGTTTCATTAGTGAAGCCTTTTTTCGCTCCCTACAATGGTGTTTTAATACAATGAAGGGATCCGATAATTCACAAACGCCCAGAGTTGGAGGCTAAAAAATATGCAAGTTAGATATGCGAGTGCTTGTTCGCTACGTCGCACCGTTTCTTTTTCGACGGCCAACTCTATCTCATCAAAACCTTCATTTTAATATAACGGTTATTCCCCTTTCCAGCTGCTCAAACGCACCGTTCGTCAAGTGTTAGGCTTTATTTCAGAATTTCTAAGTACGCCCAGCGCTAAACGCGTCGCTTCACCTCAGTTGTCATAATATATTTCGAAAGCTCCGTCTGTGCTCCGTTATACGTATCCAATATCTTTCCTAGCATAGTTCGGCACACACAAAAAATGTTTTGTTTATTTCTTTCAAGTGTGCCATACGATGAAGCAGTTTATTTCACATTTTTTTCTGCCCCGCTCCGCCTACATTCTCCGAACTATTCCATTAATTGCTGGAACAACTTTTTTTCTGCTGTGACCCAAAACCGTCTTCAATATGTATTCTGTTTTGTCCACAACCAATTATATTAACGGCACCCTTTTCCCTTCTCCGTTGGGCTACGCATGTTATGTTAGCATCGGAAAAAAATACGCCCGTTTGTACACCACAGAAACAGCTTTAACTCTGATTTAACAGCACCATCGGCAAAAAGTTAACTGGCTCTGACTGCAAAGCATCAATCGAATTAAATTTGTGGATAATATTCCCTTTCCCTAATGTCTAGCTGTAATGAAGCCGACACACTTTATACAAGAGAGCTCTGTGATCGTATTTCAAAAGTTTTAGATCACTTATCCTGAAAATATAACATTTAATATGTGATTACAAAATAACTAAAGAAAATGTTTGAAAGCTCCTTGGCATGTATAAGCATGATACTCCTTCGCAAACAACGAAATAGTAGAAAATAAATTATAGAATAAAATAATAAATTGAAATTATTTTTTTTAACAACCATTAATATGAAATATATAAGCAAATACAATAATAAAACTATCAGATTAGAACTAAGATAATCATTTGAATCAATTTATAAAAGGTATCAATTACTTGGGCCACCTAAGTGGCCAAGTCTTGAAATCGTGCGGGAAAAATGTCAGTATGCACGATAACCTATATATTTCAATAAGCATTGCATTTTGAGCTGTTTATATGCCTTATGGCGTTACTACGACAAAGAGCGTACTAATGAAATGCAAATTATTTCTTACATTCAACATAAATTTAAATATTGTTTCATAAACTTGACAAATAAATCAGTTGAATTAAGTACACTTTTTGTTTTTTTATGAACCTAGCTTCTCCTCCAGATTCTCCTATCTCCATTTTTTCTAACTATTATTATCACAGTCCTACCGGCTACTCCGCTTATTGAATCTTCCAATCCCTTACACTGCCTTAATCTTGATCGTCTGCAACCCTAAGGTGATAATCCTGTACTGATTTTGACCATCGGTTGTCTGTTGTCTTCGTTATATTGGTACCCTGCCTATTTTCATTTCATTACAGTCACATTAATCCATTTTTGCCTTCGGTCTGATGCCACATTACAGTCACATTCATCCATTTTTGCCTTCGGTCTGATGCCAGTGTTTCTTTTTCTTTGGAATATTTTGGAGCGAAAGAATTTCTGCCCCATGTCTCTTTGGCACACTTGCAATTGTTTATCTGCTTTTTAAATCATGCACATGTTTAGTAACTTTAGATTCGACTAGAAAGGAATGAAGTATCTGCGAATCTTCTTTTTATACTTATACTAAGATTGCTCTTCAAGGTACATATGTTTCAACATTCAGAATCTCTTACAAGTCAATGAGCATTCAAGAAGTAACGTGGCAAAAAGTTTATTCATCCTTAGGAGGGTGTGGCTTAGCTCAGTGATTAGTGTGCTTTATCCTCTCTGGAGTTTACCTGAAAGTCTTCACTAAAATGGCAATTTACGATGTCGAATTTATTTTGAAAAATAGAATAAGACTCGCTGATATAATTTCATATCTTATTTTTAGAAACAATTGGTCGCTAGAAATTGAGGATATAAAATTGAGGAAAATAAAAGAAAGTATTGATAGGAAACTAAATGAAAAACTATTCAAAAAGGCACTCTCAATAAGCTGGATATGCATATTTAAATTCCAGTATGGTTTTTTATGACTAGTCTCATTTTTATGACATTAAGGATATTTTTGCAATGGTTTCACGGTTTGGTGGTTTTATCACACCACTATCTTCGGACCCACGAACTGCATCCAAAAGTACAGTGGATATAAGCCCATAGCGTTGATCACAGAGTAAGTGTCGCTTATTAAATTTCACTCTTTTTAAAAATTCATCCGTTTGGTAATCTTCTAAGCGGATAACCGAGGCGCCCTGCTGGGTAAGGAAATAATTTTTGAGGCGTCGTTTTAATTAATTGCCCTCAGCGTGGTAATTAGTGACAGCAACGACGCGCGAAGCCCAACGTTGCCCAAAAAGGGAAATACAGAGTGAGCTGGGTGGGGATTATGACGGATAAAAATATTTTTAAATACTGTGAAAACCACAATATTATTAGTGGCACCTAATATCAAGGAAACTTTAGTATATAAGCGAAAGAATTACGCCAAATGATTATTTACAAATGCTCACAAAATATACAGGTCAATTATTATATCAGTATCAGTATCAATTTATTCATTCAGAATATACAATAAAAGCATGTAATAATACCTAAAGCTAGTTATCGTGTAATAGATATCGTATAATAGATAAATTAGATAGTTACTAAGTTAAATTTTACAGCAACGCAACAGTGGCGTTGACTAAAGTCTGATTTACACGGTAGATAAATTGAAAACAAATTCTAGAATTATTATCATGTATATGGGTATACCTACATATATACAAATATAATAATAGACAAATTATCAAAAACATATTAATAGTCAACTTAGGTTACTTTATACAAAAAACAATCAAATTAATCACATAATACAATAAAAAGTGTCAAAAACAAATAGAAAACAATAGATGTATATAGATGGTCAGGTATGGTATGTTAAGCATTAAAATCGATATATGTACATATTTTACGCTGCTGTAAAATTCATAATAATAATTTCAAATAAAAATGAGGCAGCCGAAAGTTAAAGATTAATGTCAATCGCATTTGAATGAATTGGCATGCTCAAAAAATCATTCAGCTTATGGAAAGTTTAAGGAATTTTTCAAACGCATTTGTCTCTATCTGACTTATAGAGAGTAATAGCTGGTTAAAGAGCTTGGAGCTTAAATATCCAATGGACTTTTGAGTTTGCGTAATTGGCACTTTAGGCATGACAACATCATAACGTTTCAAATATATCATGAACGTATGTCGAACATATCATAAGTATTTTTATATTTATATTTTTTCTGTTATGTAAAATGTAACATGTACATATAAAATGTGTTTGGTCGTATATACTTCTCTATCAAATAGATACCATGAATTGTTAAAAAAATATAAATTCATTTTGTCACCATAATGTAGATCCAAATGTGGTCTATTTTATGGTATCAAATATAATTACCCCAATTAATAATCTCTACTATTCTCAGACATTTTCTGATCGAGCCTTGAGCTCCCATTGCAAAATATATTTTATGGCTTTAATTCCACGAAATGGTGATTTACGTTTAGGAAACCGAAAATTCATTTGGGGTCATATCTGGTGTATAAGGATAACCATTGAGTTTTTGGTTAATAATTCGTGTATAAACGTAAGTGGCAATATGTTGAATGACAAATTATCGTGGTGCATTATCCAAGAATTGTCGTTTCACAAATCTACCCTTTTCGGGAGAACGTTTTATCGCAATCGCCTCACGACGTTCAAAAAATATTTCTTGTTTGACAATTTACCCCTTTCCTGAATCTCAGGAAAGAATTTGGAGTGGCTAACAATCCGATTGTCAAGGAAAACAGTCAACCTGACTCTGCTTTGATTGACTTTGGCGTGCCTCGCTATAGAATCATCATTGGCCGTTGACCAACATTAACTTTCTCGTTTTCACATTTGGTTCGGAAATGCGCCGCGAGAATTTTTATTCGTATAACTAGACCAATGTGGTAGCTCTTTGCGTTAAATCATTTGGGCTAGCCGTTTTTGAGTTACAGGCGTTAAACCCCCTTTTCAGCCAAGTTCAAAAAATTGTCCAATTATGAAGATCGATTGTGGCTAACCTGCTGAACCATATATGCTGTTTAAAGAGTAATTAGACGGAAAATTTTATGCTCTTTAATTTCGAATAGAATATACTTTTCTGTAGGATGCACCTTTTTGGAGTTATATGCCTAAAACTGAAACAAGTGCTAAAATTTCGCGTTGTTTTGGCTCTCTAAAGTTAAGCAGACCTAAAATTGTTTCACAAAATCCACACAGCACTTATTTGCGATAACCAAGGTCTGGATTGAAATAATCTCCAGCTGAACCATATTTTATGAGCAGCACGGCCTTGTTTTGGTCTTACTTGCCTGAAATAAATGGACATTTTCTAAATGCATATACCAATTTATTTTTTGTGGAAATGATCGATAGCACTGCTAAACAATTATTATTTTTTTTGTTTCTGTGACCAAAATCAATATGTATTTTCAAATTACTTTAACTCGCGTAAGCACGACCACATTGTCCGCCCTCAGCACGTT
The DNA here is from genome assembly GCA_027564375.1 of Micropterix facetella. Lineage (NCBI taxonomy): Eukaryota > Metazoa > Arthropoda > Insecta > Lepidoptera > Micropterigidae > Micropterix > Micropterix facetella. Next base: position 3,729,280 of record JAOPUG010000037.1, on the reverse strand, counting down.
AGCAACATTTCGTCGCCTTTGTTGCTCATTAGGATAATGTAGTTCACAACTCACCACTTTTTTGTAATGATGATAAACGCTTAAATACCATTAAATTGGAATTCAGTATGTTTAGACAAAAACAACACTTTCACTTTCTGTATTGTTCATATTACTTCTAAACTATAATAAACCGGTCGCGATATTATTACAAATGTTGAGAGCGTTCCGAGTGACTTGTGCGCAGCTCGAACGGCTGACAGCTGATTTATTTTCATTTTCATCACATTTATTCCACTCCACATATTTTTCATATACCATCGACAGCCTTTTCTGGCAATGAAAATATTTGACCGCGTAATTGGTCGTATTTTTTTTGGAACAAGCAGAAGTCACAATGTGCCAAGTCAAAATTGTATGGAGGATGTCTCATCTGTTTGTTCGTCTGGCCGTACGAGAACTGACATTGTCATGGTGCAAGGTATTCCGCATTTACGGTTGCTTTTACAAGTTTGTCAATAACTTCCGGCAAGCAAATGGGCATATATCAATCAGTATTCAGAGTACCTTGATTCTCCAAAGTCCAGTTTTCCTAAAAAAGGAAGTGATCATACGCTTCGCTGCTCTTTGTACGCATGCCACTTTCATTGGGTTCAGCTCATCTTGAAAGACCCAAATGATGGATTACTGCTTTTTTTCAGGGATCGTAGCTGTAAATCCATATTTTGACACTTGTTACTATGTTCCACACTAAATTTGACGTCCCTTCGTTGAATTTCGTAAGCATGGCACTGCAACAAGTTACATCTCGTTTTTCGAGCATCAGTTAAATTATGTGGGATCCATAGCGAGCACAGCTTTCTCATAGCCAAATGTTTGTTTACGATTGATTGTACCTGACTCATGCCTATGTATAAGGGGACCCGAATGTCATGGTAGGTCATCTGGATGTCTATTTTGATCATACGGCGCACATCATCGATTTTTTTTTGTTGTTGACAGCGGTGGATGGGCGACATTTTCAAAATTTGTCACTGAGATTACATGACAGCATTTGAATTGGGCAAGTCAGCTATAAGTTGTCATCTTGCTTGGACTTTCATCGCCAAAAGCAGTTTCAAGCCGAGCGTGGCTCTGCTGTGTAAAATCATACAGCGAAAATTTTCACGAGTTAAATCCATCGTAATGCAGACATATAATTTTCAAAATTACACCACAATGATAAAAAAAATGATAACCTTGGATTTAAGACCATACTCGGGCGAGCCCGTCACCCCGAGGCGTTTCAACGAACTTAATCGTTATATCGCCCGAGATGAAACGTACAGAATTTGGACATAACAAAGTCACAATCTAACTACGCCACTGCCCGTCAGAATCCTACGCCTTACGTCGAGGCACTGGGAATTGCCACCGAGCGGGCAGCCTCACCCCCTTACTACCAGATTAGGTCGGATTTCTTCGTCCACCCATATGGTTCCAGACTCAAAGTCGCTTGCGCAACCTCTACCTATCGTGATAACGCAGCATTCCGTAACTTGGAAATATCGCAGACTAGTGGAGTCCTATACTCGGAAAATCACCCGAGATGGGGTGGCCATAGGGTCATTTCTAAGGGTAGGCGACGACAAGTCGACACCTACCCCCGCGCTTTAAGACGCAATACGCAACTAGACTCCCCCGATTATTTGTCAGTTGAGCAAGGTCGGTAAACCGACCGCACAGTGGGTTTCACCGGATTAGTCCCTCTTCGGGGAGGATGCCGGATGGGAGCTGAGCCGTGAGTCGGGCCGACCGGTGTAATAAGATAGCCATATGTCTCGAGCTGCATAGCCCCATTAGGCCCCAAATGACAGTTAGATAAAACAACTTTTATTCTACCGACAAATGTTCCATTTTCAAATGTCGTAATTATTTTTTAAAGATTGTTTATGAAAATGGCCAGTTCCGGAACTTTCAGTTGTGACCTCTGTAAAAGGATTCGCTACCTAATCAATGTAATGGAATAGATGTCCCTATCTATTGAGAAAAAAGCATGAAATGCAATAATAAAGTAACGATGTAACATATATGCGAAGCGAGAGGACAGGACAAATATCGCGAGTGAAAGAGAGCGACGGGTCGCTTTGTTGTCGTGTTGTCCCGCTTCGGATTTATTAGGGCGTGCTGAGCATTCCCACGTCACGCTCGCTGAAATATTGCCAGGATAGTGCTTCGCGCTTCGCCACCGGCGATAGCAATATCGGGCCACTGCTCTAATGCTGGATACAATGCAGCAGGGGATTGCTGCCTTGCGTATGCGGGACGCAGAACTTAGTAAGTGCTCGTTCTTAAAGGTGACTCAATAGTGGCACTCGTGAGGTAAATTTAATCAGAATAGCTTGTCATAGATACAATGCAGTTACAACTCGTTGGAGTACCAAACAAAATAACATTGATAATAATTATAATTAATGGGATTTACTTAAGTGTAAAGTGGTAGAAGACATTTTAGTAAATTAAAAATTAATTTCCTTAGCATTTTAGTAAATTCGTCATCCATTCCTTTAGTTTCTTCTGCCCGAAACCTTGATATTTATTTTAACTCAAATCGAAGATTTTAGGATCATATTAGCCAAAGAGTCAATTGGGGCTTCTCTCGTCTCAGGGTGTTATACAGATGTGCGGATTCTCTTAGCGTCAGGGTCCGAATCCTAGCAGTTGAAGCATTGATCATCTCATTATTGGACTATGGCGACTGTGTATATGGTCCATGTCTCTATAAGAAAACTGAGCGGAGACTACAAAGATTTCAAAACACCTGTGCTAGATTTTATTTCATTATACCTCCTCGATATCATGTCTCCCTATTTCTCAAGCGAGCATCTTTACTAAAGGTTGGATTTAAAGCATCTTTACGATGAGAGTTGGATTTAAAGAACCTAGGTATATTTACTCTAGGATGTGCTAGGGGAGGCGGATTCATACATTACAAGAGCATGTAGTCATCTTGCCATCGTTCCTCCAGAAAGTCTAGCTTCCAGAAAAGTTTTTCTTATGTTTTAGTTATTGTATGGAATCAGCTAGGAGCGGATTTATGTACACTATCTTTACCAGCTTTCAAAAAATCATTTAAGACAACTCTTATAAATGATAACTAATTAATGTATTCCCCCATTCTTTCTTCAGGCATCTATTTATTTATTAATAGTTTGTCCCTCTTCGGGGAGGCTGCCGGATGGGTGTTGAGCCATGAGTCGGGCCGACCAGTGATAATGAGATGGTCATCTGGCCCGAGCTGCATGACCCCATTAGAACCCCTTCACCATTGGAAGGTGTCACATGCTACGAGCGAACCCGTTGACCCTGGAAGTAATAAAAAACTCTATTGTTTTCTCGCCCAGAGACGAATGCAAGGACTTGTGGACGAAAATGGTCCACTTATCCAGTTCCGACACTACCCGCCAGAATCCAATGCCTTACGGAAGACCACCGGGAAAAGCCACCTAGCGGGCAGCCGACTCCCTACCTCCCAGATTTAGATATATTTCTTCTTCCACTAGTCTGGTCAGGGGTTCGAAGTCGGTTGCACGGTCTCTACCTGATGTAATGAACGTGGTATTCCGTAACTCGGAAATATCGCCGATCCGAGTTAGTCAATCGATAGTTATGGTCAATACACAGAGCCTAGTTGATTTCGGCATCTGCACGACCTACGGTTGGGATACCTGTTATACAAATTATTCCAATAAAATAAGTTTTTTGCATTTTTAGGGCTTACAACGGAATAAATGGTAGAAATGCAAAACGAAATAAATTAACGATGATTAGTTGTTTTAGACTACATGAACATCCTAATATAGTATAAGTATTGTTAGAGGCATTTCAAAATTACCATACTTCATCTATTGGTCGAGAGGACGAACTACGCGATGAACTACATAATGCGGTTCGTGGCGAAGCAGTTTGCGTCTCTGCTATCATGAACGTTATGGACTAAAAACTATTTGCATTGCACTTCATATTTTACATTTTTTTTTATTTTTATCGTGTTCATTGTAACATCGAATGGCTCATTATCAATCGCACACAGTTTTGAAGGGCTTGTTTTCTTAGACCATTTAAAGCGGAAGAACATTTGAAACGTCATGAGATGAATCTCTGACGTAAAATTTGAACCCCTTCCAGACTAACCCCTTCCAGAATAACCCCTCTTCATTGAGGGGTCATTACAGGACTAGCACAAATACAATCGGTCTCTTACGGTTTACGTGCTCAGTTCAGGTAGTTGTGTTAGACTACCCTGAACATCCTAATATATTATACATACATACAAGTAAATAATCATTGGGCAAGTTTGATAAATCCTTGGGTTTCACCCCTGCCAAGTTGTTTTTCTTTTGTGTTTGGGCTGTACTAAGGTTTTCTGCGCCTTGTATCACTGCGATCATCTCTGGTCTATTATGATCGCCACCTACTATATTTCCGTGCTAACGCAATAAGCTTTTAGCACTGGATTGTTTTACCTCTTTAGGTTTGAGGTAGTAGTTGAGAACCCAGGTGGATATTTCTTCTACGCATCAGTGGACTACATTCGCACACGAGGTGCAGGGAAGTTCCGTGTATCATTTGGCAGAGCCTGCATACTCTAGTGTCTCGGAGTTTGAGGTTGAACATGTGTTTATTCAGGCACACTGTCCTGTAAGTGTAGCGCTAAAGCCTAGTGGGCAGTCTTATGGTCGTAAGATTTGATTAGCATTTAGAAATGATTCAAGCCTAGCGTGCTGTTCCAGTGGTTAAAGAATTGTTCTAAATAGAGGTTTTTGAGCATTAGATTTGCTAGGCTTTTTGGTATGCCACAGCATGGTTCAGTTCCTTTTGGTACTGCCGTTACAAATTCGTCATCTATTTCATTGCGTTTGATCCCTCAACGACCAGAAACCCATCTCAGAACTACCCTGTTGTTTTCGCACAGAGAGTTCAAAAGTATCACGCCGTTTTGCACCAGCTTTGAGCTAATGGTACCCGAAGCTAGTGCCAAAAGAGCTGCTTGGCTATCAGAGTGTATATAATGCGATGGTTGCCGTGGTTCTTTTGAAGGTTGATTCCTCTTCTTGGGAAATGAGATATACTTCCCTAAATTTATATTTATTTAGAATTTTGACATACTTGGAAAAATGATGTAATGACACGGATGAGTCCATTATAATATCAAATAAAACAGAAATTGTGTTATTTTTTATCTCTGAGTTAATGAAATGCCAAATGTCTAGAGTTGAGGGTTGTCGCTTTTAGCTAGATTTTTATTTGACATAACGTCTTTGAGTATGTCAAATAAAAATCGTTACTGTACACTTTTCATTTCCCATTGTTGAGGGCAGGCCCGGCATCTCAGGATGGTATAAGGACTGTTGTCATCTTATCACCCTGAAATGAGTCTCAAAGTCTTGGATGGAAGCGATCTACTGATTCAGTTCCACCACTGCTCGACAGAGGCCTTCCTCAAACGGTTAGTACATTTCCAAGCCAGCGGGACCCCTTGCCTCCTGTCCACCAGATTTGGATGGATTCTCCACCTCCTAGAACTTCTTGTTCCAGATGCGAAATAGCTCCGGCGCACTAGTACGCGTGGTCCCAACCCCTATATCTGTTGTTAGTGGTAAATTTGTCATTGGCCCATGGCGCGTTTGCCCGCATCTCAATCGTGATCGGATGCCTAACAGGTCAAGGGATAGGTGACAGTACGTCAACATCTATCCCCGTTGTCTTAAGAAACATACATTTCCAGAGTCCCCGTAATTTGGCGGTTGCATAAATGTATAGCCGCCAAAGGGTGCACCGTAACCGTTTTTCCGGCGCACTGCAAATCACAACTGCCTACAACTGCAGGTTGCAATTGTGCCTTTCAGGGTATTCTTCTTCGAATAGGCTACCTGATTAAAGCTGAACTAGGCGATCAATAACCACAAATTGGTCATCAGACGCAAGCTGCATGGAGCTATTCGACCCTCAAATTCGATTACATTTTACATTTGGTACCAGATAATTTTAGATCTTTTTCATTCATGCAACAGCGATAGAAATTTCACTTTCGCGTTTGAGGTATTCGCTATTAAGGGAGGGCCGGTACGACTCATTCCAGATACACAACCTACGCGCGTAAGACTGTATCGCGCTGTATTATATATAAATGAGGAAGCGCGGGATTCTCGCGTTCGTCCTCCTGAAATATTAGCCCGCCCCGCCTAAACGGCGTTGCGCGCTTTTTTTTCGCTGACTTACGCGCGGAAATGTTTCATTTTTCGCCGGCGAAAGCGTCGACCTGGGAAATCATTTACCCCGCCCAACTGAGACGCTTTTAGCTCGGAGCGTCGCACTTTGTACCGAGGCACGTCGCCAGCGCGCAATATTGTAGCGGATGTGTGAATAAGTGTCTACCCTCCTGTCTTATTTCATTGCGCCTAACGCTGCCTGTAAATATTTGATTTATTCAAGAGCAGGTACAGGGAGACGGTATTACACGAGCAAAGTAGCTCGTTTCAAACATGTAGGAAGTTTTATGATTTAAAAAGAAAATTTTTAGGTCCCTTATAAACTTTACCTTGTAAGGATGGCTGAAGTAAGTAATAAGTTGGGTTTCTAATTGTAAAAAATAATAATACCTACATAATTCGAGCTAGTTAGAACCATTCATAAAAAATATACCTCATAATTAACTGATATATTAAACTATACTGAAATAAGTATAGTTAACATATCGCCTTCGAGTCTTACGAAGATACATTGCACCGCCTGCGTATGTTGTCTCTCGAGGATCGGCGTGCCGTCTCTGATATGGCGCTGCTGCACGATATCGTCAACGGGGCCGTAGACA
>JAOPUG010000037.1:3703872-3721187 GCA_027564375.1 Micropterix facetella | reverse complement strand
CAAACATAGCAACATTCAAGAAAGTAAAAATAAAATCAATATAAACAACACATTCAATAAATTGTTATATATTAAGTAAATAACATGTTAAATGTTAGGTGTTGTAAAAAGTACAACGCGCGCCTGCTCATGTAATTTAGGCGGGCGCGCCTACCGAAAGGTTAAATATGTAGGTGGTTAAATCTAATTGTTAAATATGTTAAATCTAAAAATATGTTTTATGACTTTATAGTATGAAAATTGGCAGAACATGTGAACTGATAATAAAACCTATATATCCATTATACATAAATTAAACATTTATATTTTTTAACTTTTATAAAGCTTCTTTAACTGTCCAATATTATTTTATTGATGATAACTTGACTAATTTGATGGAATAACATTTCTATTCGATGAGGGGTGTAGATATTATAATTGTATGAAAATATTTATTTGCAATTATTCAGCAGTTTGATGCATAAAATTAAAATACGTGAATGCTCCTTTGAGAATCTGTAAGGTAAAATAAATTGACATAAATTCAATATACATAAAATGAGCAAAAAAATGATTCTAAAGCAAATATTACGTCATTTAAGTTAATATGCCATGTACGTAGGTAGGTATAATAATATGTGACATCAATTACCTCTTTAGACAACTACAACAACTACAAGATAGAGTAATAATATTTCACTACCTGTATAAATGTTTGTTTTCTTATTATGTAAAATTTTCCAGCGGTCACCACAACAGGAGCCTGCATGTGATGTAATAGCATTTGGATCATTTTTCTCAAGTTGATATCCTTTATTTTGTACCATTTCATGTCGTACAGGGTTTTAGTGACAATTGATGCCTAAAAATACAACTTAGAATGTGTAAATTATTCCTGAAAAGTTTCTAATTCTAACCACTACACGTATGGTATAGATTGACTCGAAATGAAAATTGTCGGTACCTCATTATCGATTTTTTCTCCGCAATAGCAATATAACATATTCGCGACCAGTTCCAAGAGGAGTACACCAACAAATATCACCCACATTGAAGGAGGATCTGATGAAGAGTAATTACTGCTGCCAATCTAAAAGGAGGCACTTAATTGGCTATAAATAGACCAAGAAATCATTAAATATTACAAAGGCTATATTAATCTATCTCTGTGTCTGTTACAATAATTTGACAACCGTTAGACCGATTTGGGTTGATTTTTTTCGTATAGATAACTGTGTGATTTATATCTAGTTTAGGATTATAACATAAGCCAATTTGAATTTTTCTATCCTAGAAAATATCATATCATTCGCAGCAAAATTGAGAAATTCTGAAAGATTTTGGTTAAGTTCTCGAAAGCTAAAGTAATGATAAAGAGATTTTTTCAATTTATATATGGAAATCGATGTTGTTAAATCGATTGGTGCATGTTTGGAAAATAATGCTTTGACTAGATCCCGTTATAGAAAAAACAGAATCATATTTGTTCAAATGCATGAAAGCTCCAACTGTTATTGATGAATATCCTATTGCAGATATCCCATGAATGCGACTACCTTAGCCGAACATTTTGGAGCAAGTGGCTTCTTCCTCAGCGGCGAGAAGAATACCAGCATCCTCTGCTTTCACCAATGGCTACCCGCTGTTCTTCTGTGGTACTAGGGAAATGGTAATTTGGCTGGATAATATGAATTTAATTATTTACAAAACTAAAAGCAAAAGGCAATAAAATCGGAAAAATTAAATGATGAAATTCAAATTATCCCCCCAAATCACCATTTTCCTAGCTATGCTAATGAGTCATTGTTAGAGATGTATAGAAAAACTTTATAAACCACATGTAGCATTTAAGATATCAAATAATCGCAGTTCTACCCGCAGGACAACGGATGGCGATTGACAGTGCTTTCGTCTACCCTGGATAATGGCGGTTGCAAAATCGCCGAAACGTCGGGTGCTATAAATTTCAATCCGTAATCTCGTTTAATATTATTTATAATGTCAAACGACTGCGATAGCCGTCGATTCCATATATCATTGAATGTATCTGAATGAAAAAAAATTAGTAATTGCCTAGAATTTCGTGTAAAAGGCGGATACATTGACACACAAACTATATTATTTTCTTTGCAATCCCCGTATTTGAAATACAAAGTTACACAGTATTTATCAACTTTTCCAAGATATATCGGACACAGAAAATAATGCAAATTTCAAACGTAATAACTACTTAGAATAAATAATGCCAAAGGTAAAAATCCTATTAATGAAGACTGATAATTTATAAAAGAAAGCCACCCCTGACATGACACTCATGAGAACAACATAGCACAAGTCTTTATAATGTGTCTATAACTGACAAAGTGGATATACATATTACAGACGTTTTTGAACTCAGAAACTCCCCAGATTTTCTTGCCAGGACGATGGTTTCTGAAGAAGATAAAGCAATATCTCTGCTTATTTACGAGAGCTTTGTAATCTGTACGCTCGTATTGCGAAGATTCCTAAATATAGGAAAGCTTAAGGCTAGGGTATGAGGAGGCCATTGAATGCATATTTGTGCAAAACCGGAACAGCATTGTAAATATGAAAAATATTATTTTGGAATTAATAATTTTCGAAATCACTTAGTTCCAAAACGGTTTGTAGCGTGATGGCGATGACGAAGTACTACCTGAATTTACTATTCACTGGCAAAGATCAACGGTGACAAAATAGGATACTATTGACAGACATTTTGACGGGGTTGAATTTTTAATTATATAAATGACAAAATTATTGCTCCTTTTAGGGACGTAACCGGTGACCCCACTGTGCATGGTGGCTGAACCGGGGAAGCCCTCGGCGACTCTGGATGTCTGATCGATGTTCGGCCTGCCCCGCCTTTGCTTGACAAGGCCATGTGCCAGACTCCCCCCCCCCCACACCAGTATCCCCTTAAAGGGGTGTCTGTCCGGTGAAAACTTCGGATGGATGGTTGCTCGATGCAATGATCCGTCTGCCGGCCTATTCTCAAAAACGAATAGCCGGAAGATTTTGAAAGCGCAATGCGACCTAAGGAAGCGGAGGTAGTTAGGCACCTTAAGCTATCTGTCCTTAGAACAGATTCGTTGGTCACCCGATCTCAGGTGGCAAGCCGAGGAAAGGACGCCTCGGATCCGCGATAATTTCAGTAAGGAATTGCCGCTTACGTAAGTTAGAAGACCGTACTAAGCGACTTCGAACCTGCGACCAGAAAGAAGGTCGGAAAAATCTGACTGTATATGGGAGTAAGGGCGCGATGCATTCCACACTGGGCTTGAAAATATCCAGTGCCTAGCGGTAAGGGCTGGACTCAAGCTCCATCTCGGGCTGAGATTTAGCTAGATACGTAGAATCGTATTCGTCCTTTAGACTCTGTGTTTCATTCTGGGGTTATATAGCGAACAGATCATTGAAACGCTCCGGGGTGGCCGGGTTCGCCTTTAGCAGTTAACAATCACAACTGCTCCTTTTAGGTATAACTTCAGTCTGGCAGTAAAGTGTAAAAACTAGGTATTAAAATTATACTATAAAACATTATACAAAAGTAGGTAGGTATATAAACGCCTTGCTTTTGAAATAAAAAATACATCTCAAAAATCCAGAATACAAGAAAATCTAAGGTAATATAATTATTTCATTACAAAATATTTTTTAATTTACCACGTTTTTAAAATGGACTAAAAAGTATAAAATATTTTTTTCTAGCCCCATATAGAAAACGAAAAACGTGGGGCGCATGCAGTAGATAATTAATTGATGCATGAATAGTTCACAGTACTAATCTAAGTTACTATAATAGCAATTGATCAATTGCAATTTAAATTCAAGTAGGCATATATTTGGGAAATCATAACCCTGATGTTGTTCTTTTGGACGATTTGCATATCGCTCAAACATGTCTGAGCAAAGTCCAACTGATTGATTATATTATCTTCAAATCTCAACACTTGATATCGTTGATTGGGCTTTCTTGTATTCAAGAACATACACCTTCTTAAACTTGAACGAAGTGGCAATCGATCAACACATTCTGATGCGGAAACTTATCGCTATTTTAAAATCCGCATGCAGAATTTGAAGCGCTTTCATAAATTTGCGATGAATTGCGATTGATGAAAACGTGGGGCCCAATTGTTAGTACATTCTTTTACATATACCTATGTTTGGTTCGATCGGCCGAGTTTGGCCGACAACGCATATGAACTGTAAACTATGCATCCATCAATTATTTCATGCACCCCACGTTTTCCGTTTTCTGTATAGGGCTAGGAGAAATTATGTTATACTTTTTAGTCCGTTTTAAATACGTGGTAAAGTAAAAAATATGTTTGATTTAAATAATTATTTTCTGCTTTTTAGTCTTGTGTGTATGAAATATTGCAATCGATTTTAAACATCTTGATGAGACAGGGATATGTGAAAAATTTCAGGGTTATATCAGTTTCTCTTCACCTGATCATATATGAAATAGAAAATTATACCTACCTACCAATAATATAGCAATCTTTTTAATTGGTATTTTCCTTAAAAATAAAGCACAGAAACAAGCAAAATTAATATTATAAGATTTTATGTGAATACTAAAATAAATTAATGCCAGATTCTTCCTAGTTAACGTTTTAAAATATATGACTCATTCATGGTGCTGAAGGCCCTAGTTGTCGCATTCTGTCCATCTCCTTCATTCCGTCTTCATTGCATGGTGTCATGACACTGAGTTTTGAGCAATCGAGCTCCTCTATTCTTAATATATCCAATCATATGATACGACTTAATGCGCTTCCGACTTTCCTTCCGATTCTCTTTGTAGAAATCGTCACTAATGCACTGTTCACTATTAGTATTATATTTATATGTGTTGGAAGACCAATTACTCTACTAGAAATCAATTACTTTTTATTCACGATACGTAAATTTAATTCACTAAGTTTACAAAATAAACCTAAACACAGATTAGCATTATTACAATAAATGTTCACTGCATTTTAATGCATTTGACAGCCGATTTTTTTTAATGTTTGCAATGAACCCACTGCGTTGCCTAGGAACCTCCGCCGCTAAGCAACGCTACGCTTTGCTCGCAGCGTAATTCGGGCCGCCGGCCCTATTTATTTATTTTTTTAATAATAAGAGGAATCAATCGAACTGAAATTATACTGTATTGTATTGTTTCCAGAACCAAAGGTGTGCGAAATTTCAGCATGGTAGGATATCGGGAAGTTAGTTTAAAATCGATTGCAAATTTTGTACCGAACATACAGACACCGGACACACATACAAACAGATAAACAAGAAAGCGAACTAATAAAAAACGTAGTAAAAAAGCTACCATACAAAAAGCTAGAATACAATCGGTAAAATATTTTTAGATGTACTATAATTTTTTTTTGTAATGAATTTTCGAAGTTTTTTATAAATTACTGTCATGTTTCTTAGTTCCGAAAGACAACTAATTACTTTGCTCTATTATCACAAATCCCAACGTCAAATATTATTATGAAACGTTTATACTTTATACCAATATATTATAATACAATTATAATATAATAAATTATAATATAATTTAGGTTACCGAAGAAATTCTCCAAAGAACAAAGCAGATTTTTAGCGACGAGGTTGACATCTGTATCAGCAGCGGTATGTTAAATAGCTTCTCCAATATTTTAGAGCATTGAATAGCAGATGCTTGTAATTTGACAAAAGACGTATTCGTTTTAAATAACTCCTTTTTCAACCTAAATTCGTTAATATTATCCAAATTCATGGAATTTTTTATTATCTCAATCAACCTTTTATCAAGAAGTCGGAAAATAGCAGCGGTATGAAGAAAAGTATTTAGCGGTTTTTCGCTACCGCTGACGTGTAATTCTGGGAGCTCAGCTGTATTACCGAAAATATGTGTGCCTGCATTGCATGAGTATTGGTAGGGTAGGAAATAGGGCCGTATTAATCATCACAAACCATATGTTTAATTTAGATTGACCATTATTTTTAGGAATCTTCGGCATATTTATAATGTTACTATGGATATAATTACTATGAATTAATTTAGGGAAACAAGTTCTTACCGCTTAAAACAACAACATTCCCGATGTTTTAAGAGAATCGTATATTTAGTCTTCTGGAAAGATACAGTAACATGCAAACGCTTGTTTGACAGGCAATATATATAATGCTACGTAATATAAAAGTTAAAATTTATAGTAAAATACTATTGATTTAATTTTGTATATACTATTTACGTTTTTCATGTTTATTGATTAAAGTACCGGAGTTAGTAAGCGCAATGTTTAATATATTTTTTTAAATATATGACATTTTGAATCAAACTATATAACACATGTATACTGAAACGTATAGAATATTAGACATAAAAATATGACTAACATCCTGCTCTATCTATACCATCCACTGCAATGCTTGTTGATTCTCAGCCATTTTCTACGGTAAATTTGTATGCCATGAAGCCAGTCTCGTCTGCCAATCTGGTTGAAACTGACTATGTTAATATAGACAATAAGTTTAGATATAATCGTGTTCTCAAATCATTAGTTGAGTTTCTCGAATGACTTGAGGAGAACCGTTTTCTCGCGATATTTCGAACGCAATGCTTCTTACATCTGCTTGCGAGTTATTCAGACATCATACACTCTGTCAGTATAGAGCTAAAGCTTCGAAGATAGGGATTTGGAAGCAGTGGGGAGGTGTCATTGTTACAGGCCAACCTCTACTCCAGGATTTTATAACGACTGTTGTCGTCTTGTCACCCTGCATTAACGCAAAAACTTTGCGGACAGAGATAGTCCACAGTCAAACTCCTTACCACGAGGCACTGGAAATTGCTACCCAGCTGGGTATCCGCGAGCTCTTACTGCCAGTTTTGGACGGATTTCTCTATTCTCCAGTCTGGTCACAGATTCGAGATCGCTTATGAGCGGCCTATAACTAATATTAGTTGTAATTAGTAACTCGAATTTATTGCGTATCCGAGTCGCCCTTAACCCGTAAATTTCATTAGGGATCGGGTAGCCAATGGATAATTTATAAAGATAGGTTAGACCAGATCAAATTCTACCCCTGGTGCCTTAGGAAACGTACGTTTCCAGACATTCCCGGTTATTTGCCGAACGAGTAACGTGGCTAACAAACCAGCCAGTGCAACAATTGCCCAGTTCTGCCCGAGTTGTTCCCCCGGATCCACACTTCCGATCCCAACTGTCAGCTACTGCAGGTTATAGAAGCAGGGAGTGTTGACAGTGGGCCTACCAATTTGATTTCCTATTCGAGGAAGCTGCCCGGAACTGTTAGGACCTATAAAATGCACGGAACTATTAGGAACCAACGGTAGGAACCACGGAATCATTAGAAACCAACCAGGGAGTTGGAAGCAGCTCAGAGGGTGTCAATGCAATGGGCGAACCCGATATCCCAAGTTGATATAACGATATAGCTCGTTTTTTCACCAGTGAGATGATCACGCAAAAACTTTGAAGAAGCCGATCTACTGATCCAACTAAGAGTCCAACTCCTTACCGCGATGCACTGGGAATTTTCAAACTCAGTGGAGACCTTACACCTTCATTCCCAGATTTGATCAGATTTCTCCGACCACCCGTCTGGTCCCAGGTTCGAGGTCGATGCGTGCCTTCTATCTTATGAAAGCGTCAATTCATGACGAATTTATCGCGGATCTACTCCCCCAGATCCGTCGCACATAGGTTTCAACAGGTTAGGTCCATCTTCTGGGAGTCTACCTGATGGGAGTTGAACCGTGAGTCGGGCCGAACAAAGATAACAGAGCTGGTCATCACCCCCGAGCTGGTCATTAAGCCTCCGGGAGTTGGAATAAATTGAGGTTATCAACTGCTACGAGCGAACCCGGCCACCCCGGAGCGTTTCAACGATCTCTATCGCTATATCACCCCGGAGTGAGTGGAATCAGTCAGCTAGTAAACTTCGTTCGAATTTTGGAAGTTCGAATTATGACCGAGACGTGTCGATGTTCGTTAATGCTTCGTATGCAGAAACCCGATGAGAAAATGCATTTTTTTTCTATCATGCAAGATTATTTTAACAGATTATCTAAACCTCTGATAGAAAATTAACAATGTGATGCCATACTATCAACAATAATTCACGTTTGTTCGAATTTAAATTATCGATAACCTTCTAAGTTTAGGTAAACATGTGGTTGTGGTTTTTTAAGGTTTTTTTTGGAAATTCAATATAGCCGCCAAACGAATCATTCAGCATTTTCGATAATTTTCCTTTATAGAGAATAGTCAGAAAAACAACTTGGCTCTTCCACTTTTTCCGTAGAAAGTCCCGAAAGGCAGGAACAGTCTCGAAAGGAATCAGTTTTGAAGTTACATACGCGGGCGAAAAAAAAATAAACATAATACAAGTTGTATAAATTATTTCAGAAATAAAAAAAATTAATAGCCAGTTTCAAGGCTCATTAAAACCATCAATGCCGCCATAGATCGTAACTCAATCCGATTAGCCTTTTTCGATTTATTAAGGAATATGTGTATTTTTATTTTATTTTTAAAACCCAATGTGGCCACCAAACTGATTTTTTTGCAACATTTGTTAATTTCCCCCATATAGAGAAAAACCAGAAGAACAAGATTGCTTATCCACTTTTTCCGTAGGAAGTCCCCAGAGCGCAGGAGAAGTCTCGAAATATCGGTTTTTTGACTACGGACGCAGGTCAGGAGGTTAACCTCGCCCGTTGTGCAAATATGGGCCAGTGCGAACACGACCGCGATTATACAGCAGCGATCTTTTCGGGGTATACGTGCTTACGGGGTTTAGTTCGGATAGTATACAACTTCAGCGATTAAAATATAATTACCACAATCAATGGAAAAACTGTAAATATACAGTCTATTTTCCATTGTGGTTGTAATTAAACATTGTGGTAGAGGGTTATTGATTGGTTTTTGCATATATTTAATTTGAGCTTAAAGGAAAGAGTATTTTCATTCAAAGTAGCACATTATGGGGTCACGGAATGAATTGAAAAATTATACACCAGTAAGTGTAATGAGCTTATTCGCAAAATTAGTTAAGTCGATCTGCATGGATATATTCTAACATTCGCCGAGCCTGATTGCCAACATGGTTTCCGAGAGAAATAGTCAACATGCTCTAATCTTTTAGTTTTAACGGATTATGTCACCAACGCCTTGGACAAAGGTCTGCAAGTAGTTGTTGTATATCTCGACATGGCCAAAGCATTTGATCTGGTATATCGCTATATTTACTACAAAAGCTTTTTAATTAAGGGGTTTCTACACAATTAGTGCCTTTTTTTGCAAGTTATTTTATATATAGACGACAACTATAGCTATCGATCATCTGAGTCTACCGCTTTTAGTCCTCTCAGGAGTACCGCAGGGCGAAAATCTGTCCCCTATTTTATTTTTCTAATTTATAAATGACCTAATAAATATTCAAACTGCCTAATGTTTGCGGATGACGTCAAACTATATAACGTAATACGTACACTAACAGATGCACATAATATCCAAGACGACATAAATTGCTTCGCTAACTGCGATCTCGCAAATAAAGTCGAATTTAAAGCTGAGAAATGTTCTATTCTTTTACAATTTCTAGAGCAAAAAATCCAAATAGACACTTTTATGCCTTACAATCTTAAGTATAATAATCCAATAAGTAGACCTTCAGAAGAAAATGATCTGGGAGTAATATTTAATACGCAGCTAAATTTTGTGAATGTTAAAAATTGGCGATCGCGCATGCAAAATTTTGGATTTTTTTATACGTACATGCAGACAATTCAGTAATATTAATGTAATGATTTTATTATATAATACACTTATTCGAAGTATTTTGGAATACAACTCCGCCATCTGGTGTGGAAATACAGTCAAATACACGCTTATCCAGAGAAAAATATTGGGATATATTTACATTCGACAATTCGGTTTAAATCCCGCGCTCTATCCATCTAACTTCATTTTAGTTATGATGGCCTACAATACACGTGATTTTCGTAGGTGTCTTGCAACCATTATCTATACCTATAACTCCATAAAAAGAAAATGTGTACTTACCACAAATGCAGTGATGCAGTGATGCGAAACCACCGCTGTTCAGAGTGCCTGGACACCATATACACATCATATATGATAGACCGATTGGTAGGATGATCAAAATATTGAACAGTCTGAAATTGAATTGACATTTTCAACAGGTTTCTGTGGAGATTAAAAAAAACTGTCTCTCCAATTAAACCTAGAGTAATATGACAACTAATACTTGTCATTCTACATAAGAAAATGTGTGATTAACTACTTTTTTGGAAGTATTTATATAATATTAGTGTAAGTCCATAGCACATTGGCATTGCTTTTAAATATATGTACACGCGTAATATTACGTTACTTATGTATGAATAAATTTATAAACGAATATGTATCAAATACTAGTAATCATATTTATGAATATTTTCCGCATATTATGTTTTAAAAATGTAATATTTTATGTGCCCTAAGTATTTTTTATCTGTTTTTAATGCATTTCTGTGTAAGCGCTTTTACCCTATGCAATTCCAAATCAGGAATAACCTTAAATAATATGCGTTGTAATGCGATATTCCATTGCAAGTATCTACAATATATTATAACCTTTCGCCGGGCACATATTGATCGTTGGATATTTTCAATTTCCTGCCCAGCTCGCCGGCTCGCTCGCCTGCCTCCCAAAGCGGATGCGAGGCAATACATTTTTGCGCGATTCAGCGCTTGCAACGTTGCAACTCGATAAATTCCATTTAGTATTCGCGCCGCCCGTGAATAAAAACCGATTTACTCTCATATAAAATGAAATGCTTTCAGAGCAGCAAACTCATTCCCTCGGCTGCATGGCGCATACGAATAAACAACATAATTAGGTAGCGTGTTTGATATCTACTAACTATAGAATGATAAGTTTCGTGGTTTGGTGGGATATTGGCAGCTGCAATATAATCCGATATGACTTACTGTAATGCCTAACGGGAGAATAAGGCACGGTTTGGACTCCCTATTCCTATTTAAGGTCCTAGATAAAATACAATTAAAGATAAATAAAATGATGCCAATAAGAGGTATTTGGGCGATCTGGTCGGCCCAAATTCGATTGCGAATTCGTAACGCAGGTAGAAATAAATGCATTCCACGACAAACATTGAAAGCTTCATGACAAATAACGACAAATAATATTCACGACATTCGCAACAAGTATTCACAACATTCACGACATTCACAATAACATTTAAAACAAGCATTCACGACAAACAAAGAAAGCTGCATCGTTGTCGTCGCAACTTAGTAGTTTTTGAATGCACGTATCGTATCTAGACGTATGTATTGCGTCTGCGATTTGACCTTTAGTATTATATGTTACTTTGTTGTAGAGTAGAAGTGTAAACCATGGATTGTGACGAAGCAGGTAAGAAATAATAATAATAATCATTATTTAACAAAATAATATTTGTACATAAGTGGGTTTATCACACTAGGGAAATCTTTTTCAGCCAACCATAGTGTTGGTTTCAAAGTTTCCAGGTAGTTCAGCCATATTGAAATGGTTAACTAGATATAACTTTGTACATAGACACTATAGCTAGTATTTGAAATACAATAATTAAATGCATTACAGTTTCTCTCAGTAAACACAGTAAGCAATAAAAAGCAAAATAACACACACAGACAGAGGAGAAAAGATGCGAGGAGGGAAATGGTACATTATTGATGAGAGAAGAAATATTTTTGCAGAAGTAGAACATAGAGCGATTGTATATCTCTGATATTTGGAGGAAAGTTGAGTCCATAATCGCGCTGCATGGATAGAGAACGAGTAAAAACAAAACGAAGTATTCTGACTTGGAATGCTAATGATATTATTAGAATCCCAAGTCGAATAATATTACTAGCATCCCGAGTCAGACTTGATCGGAGTGGTAGACTCTCACTTCCTAACAAGTTCATCATATCCTTGAGATAAGATGGTAAGGTGGGATTGTGGCGGACATTATGTAATCGGGCTTTATGCTGTGGACATTGTGTTGTGGGCATGGATGGGATGTGTAGATTTCTGCGCTTCCGAATCTCCAGCCATTGCATACTATTTCGTGAGGCTTAAACGTGATCATATTTACTCGCACTTCATAGAGACATGTTGTAGTTGCTCTAGCTTGTCGATGATGGCTTTGTTCGCATCAAGGTATGCTAGGTCAGAGTAGTCCAGGATGGGTAGTAGTAGTATTTGCGCTAAGGTCTGCTTTACATTCTGGCAGGATTTTTTGCAACCGTCACAGGCTGTGATAGCCTAAATAAATGCGATTACTGATTTCATTGATTTGTGCCTACAATGAAAGAGCTTGAGTCTGTTTTTATAACTTTTGAATCACAATTGATTAATATTTGGTCGGATTAATAAATATGAAATGGTTTTTCGCCCAATTTGATATGTGCTGTACGCAAGTAGTAATGTCAACAAGAGTATGTGATCATGTCGTGTATTTTATTACATTGCTTACGCTCACTGGGAGATAATAATATATCGAATCACTTTATTGTCTCATTGGAGAAGTTAAGGGATTCTGGCAGTTCTAGAATAATACCGAAGTCGACAGTATTGAATATACTGCTGAAGTCAAGTAGTGTGGGAATGGTTATTTTTATCATCCATAGCGCTTCTAATATCGTCCGTGACTTTTAGTGTCGTTGGGCTGTGACCAGAACGGGCACCCAACTGATCTGATTAAATAGCCGACAGGTACAAACAAATGAATTAATTTGAATGTATGTAATGGGTTCCATAATCTTGGAACAGTGGGCAAGGTAGAAATAGTCCTAATATATTTGGCCGAAAGTAGACATGAAGTTTTCGGAAAAGGAATAATGAATGCATACTTCCATTGGCTAGGAACATAACCACTGCTAAAAGTGTAATTTATAAGAGTGTGAGAGCTGGCAACATCGGCTCGAGAATGGGAACTATTAGTTTAATGCTCAGACAGTCCACTAAAGAACGATATATTAATAATTACAACAAAAGACCAAGTTTATTACTAACAAGAAGTGGTAAATGTGGTCCCAAAAGACCTTTATTACTAACAAGAAGTGGTAAATGAAAGCGTCACCTTAACAAAATTCGTATGCTTCTAAGTGATTTAATCGAGTGCGAGTGATTTAAGTGATGCGAGCGATCTTTAATGAAAAAGGAGGGGATGATTATCTGGTTTCATTATTATACTTAAGTTACATTTTATCAGTCTTCGGGGAGAATTCCCTCTGCTCCCAAAATGTCGTGAATTCCTTCCTAAATTGCTGGCGCTTCATTCCTTTGAGTGGTGGGTAAAGGATAAACAAATCCTCCCTTTCCTATGTCTATTACAGCTAAAGGTGATACCGCGTCACTAGTAACGATAAATAGCTCCCTTTGTCTTCGAAGCGAGTGGATATCGTATTTCTAGGCCACCTCTGGCTCAAAATAAAATAGTCTAGCAGCCGCGCTGGGTCGATAAATGGAGGTTATAATCCGAGAGCTGGAGACGAAAATAGTTATGTTATATTATTGATAGTTAGTTATGTTACCTCATTTACTTTCGGAAATATTCCATATCGTGATATTCCCTTAACGCGGTACATTTCGAATTTTCATTCTCATACGTTTCTAATATATTGAAATTAAATAATTATATATTATATAGTATAATATTTAAGTGTGTATTTTATACTATTTGTTTAATAATTGGGGCACACGTGAGATGCCATCAATTAAAATCAATGTATTTTAGTATTTAGTTAATCCAACCTTGACACAGTAATTTAAATGCGAAATTGAGGTTGTCAAAATGGCCGATTTGAATGCTTAGTCAGCTTCTTCGTAGCCTCGAAACAAACCGCTGAACACTCAACTTATCTTTGTTTCCGAAGATTGTGAAATAATTATTGGATTTAGGTTAGAACATTCCATTAATTCGATGATTTCCTGCTCCAAAAAACTCCTTAGTTTTACGAGTGGTATAAGAACTCACATTCGTGTTTGTTTATAAATTCTGGCAAACATACAGTTATATATTAACAGGCAGTAAGCATTCTACGTTTTTCTAACGGCATTGCAGACATATCTTTAATATTGACATGAAATAAGCGACAATTTTCTTCGATATTCTTGAGGCTTAAGCTTATGTTAGAAGACCCAAACAGCTGACTGACATTTACATTTAAGATCATATTATGTATAAGTATATCCAATACTCATCAGCTGAGTCAATGATAAAACCAGCATACGACATTCGTCGGTTCTTGGGTTGCAGAGTAAACCGACACTAATTAATAAGACCCGTCTTTTGCTCATCAGTCAAATTAAGAGGTATCCAATGGGGAACTAGCTTTCTGATGCCAAACTTATGATACAGCTCAACTCTTATACAGTGAGGCATGTCGTCACAGTGACTCCACTGTAAAAGGCGGTACACAAAATTGAATTGATCAAAACATTATAAGAATCACATCAAAAATATTTGGCGTCGCTTACTTGCTTGCGCGCTGCCTCCTGCCGTCTCTGTCAGTTAGGCACTGAGCGCGGTCGGTAAGCGAATCGGCGTCTTGCAGTGCGCCACTCTTGAAGTGCGCTCTCAAGGCTACCAATACGCATAGGCACATATATTTATCCAATACGCACACAGGAGTTTTCTGGGGGCTTCAGATATGTAGCGCTCACTGGCGGACTTGCGTCATCTTGGATTATTTAGTGTAATCGGCGTCTGTTTATGGCTGCAGTGGCAGACTAAGGGGGTAGTCAGCGGCTGCGGTGGCGGACTACAGTGAGTAGTCGACGGCTGCAATGGCGGACCACGCAGTAGTCGGCGGCTACGGTGGTAGACTACAGCATGCGGTTGGCGGCTTATGTTGGGATGGGGTCCCGCTAGTTGGGAACCGAAACACGCGACGCCTCGTGGGGCGAGAGATCGCGGTCGGGGGTCGGGCCGCCGTGCGTGACGCCAACAGATGCTCATATACAGTTTTAAAGCCTCGAAGGCGATAGGTGAGGACAGAAACCCCGCCCACCGCTCGGGTAGTTATAAGGAATATGGTCATCTAATCAACGCGGGATGTCAGACCCTGACCTTGTCAGCTGTAAACGATGTTTCCTTGGCGTTCAAGGATTCGTGGAGAGTTGGGTGTTCCTCTAGGAGGATATGAGGCTTCGGAATACCTCTGTACTGCCCCCCACCCCCTCGTTGGTGTGCTCTTCCAGCCCGAAGTGCCCGTTTTTGTGTGCGTTCTCAAAACCGCCCCTGCGGACGCGCTTCCTACCCGAGGACCTTGGACAGGCCTTCCCACCCATTGCCGCTACGTGACCCACAATTCTGTGGCAACCTCCCTCACCTTGTTGGCCGCATCTGTCTTAGACTCCGCTAGGACTTTGATCCGCTCTTTTGTAAATATATTCTCTTTTGTAAATCGCTTCATTGTATATAACATAGAGATAGCAATTTATTATGTTAGCTCGATGTTTGACATTGGGAAATACTTTAATTAATATGTTAGCATATAAAAACCTGGATTAAAACTTATTATGTGTGTTATGATTTTAAGCAAATAGATGGGTTACTCGTAGCGGTACGGAGGGGGTGGTCTCTGTGCTCACCCCCCCACGCGTTTACCCTTCTGGTATGCGCGAAGTTCTCGTTGCACGACATCGCTGGTAGACAAGATGATCAAATACACGAAAGCAACTCCTCGGTCACTAGGGTGGGTGTCCACGGCAGCAGCAGCAGCATGAGTCACCGGGATGATCGGGATGCCGCGGGCACTGGGGTGACAGGTCGAGCCACGGAAGGGGCATCCGAGGTCGCTCTTCGGCGGTGTCCATCGCCGTTTTGTCGTCCGAGGACTACTGGTTTCGCCTTTTAGGTTTAGGCGGCGTCTTCCTCTTGGTCGACCACGGCGCAGACAAACCTTCCTCGCTGCTCGAACTCGCCACATTATTGACACGGGTGCGAGACAGCAGCGCGGAATCAGAATCGAGCGTTTGCGGAGGAGCCACCGCAGGCGCACTCTCGGGTTGGGGGTGGAGGGGGGAGGGGCGGTTTCTCGCCTCCCGCTCCACCATCTCTCACCCACGTCGGCACAGGAAGGGGTGGAAAGGCCTCCGCCCTCCGGCCCGAAATAGGCCCCAACACCGAAGGGCCTGCCACCACAGCTCCACCCAAAGGGGAAGGGAATGCTGGGGACGAGGAGGGTGGTGACCAGGGGATGCGGGGTGCCCTCCCAAAGGGGTCGCCACCACTCCCCGGGTCACTGCTCGTAACAAATTCTTCCTCTCCCTCTTCCCTCTCACCGCAGTATAATTTGCAGCTTGTTGGTGTCTACCCCACGTCTCTGCGACGAAGGACGGCGGAGTTATGACCAAAAACTAAATGAGGGTAGTTTTCACTTTGAACTACCAATGAGTTCGTTGCCGTAGGCGGAAGGGGAAATTATAGGTGGGGTTTGGTTATTTTCCCCTATCTCCTCCCGTTTCCGAGATAGGAAGGTAGTTTTAGTCCGGTGACATAAGACCGAATCACCCCCGAGAGGCTGTTCCAATAAATCTACACCTGTTCTTCTACCCTCACTCCTTACCAAGTTATAGGTCTTTTGCTCCCGAGAATGAAGAAGAAGAAGGTTGGCGAAGAATAAGAGCAGTGCAGAGGCAGGAAAAGAAGAAGAAGAAGCCAATGATGATCCGTTTCGGGTCGTGTTCGGCCAGCCCAGCCGCCAGGCACTACGGGGACTTCGCTGGGCAACTGCCAAGCCGCGAAAAAATCCGCAAGCTACCGCCATGCCCAGAGAGCAAAGTAGATTCCAGAGATTCCCTCCGAAAAGACGTGTTTTCAGTCGGTTTTCGAAGGCCTGTAGCTTCGGAACCGCTGGGCCGATCCGGCTGCGGTCTTCAACGAATCAGTTTTTCACCCAAAAGAGAAGAGTTGTGTAGTATCAGTATCAGTGTAGAAACTACTCGCAGGGCATAAACAGATGCCAAAGTTGGCGGCCTCCTGCTACCAAACGAGTAGCAGAGGCGATAAGAAAACACTCACACTGATGAAGTAGCACTTTAGAAACTTACTGACATGAAAAACAACACTGTAGGATACGTAGGCGATTTTATAGGAATTTTCGAAGCGAAGCTGCGCGTACAAACGTCCGTATACGATGGCAACTCAGCCCGAAGTAAAATGAGCATATTTAGGGGTGGGGGGTCCCGCGGTACTATTTTCCACCTTTCTGGAACCTGCAGAC